>JAPYZL010072463.1:0-38485 GCA_030522825.1 Platygaster orseoliae | reverse complement strand
TGATTCCAACGAGTGCAATTGCGCACTCGCTTCGCTCGTGCCCAAACTTTGCACTCGTTGGAATTATCCTTTTTCTCCCTTGTAGCATAAATATCTATAGTTTTCAAGACTCGTAGATGTCTATTAAAAATTATTATACACTCAAGTAAAAAACATGTTAAGTACTTTTTACGGTGCATCAATTTATAATTGCGATATTTGACGTTTTACTATAAATAAATCAGTATAATATATGAAAAAATAGAATAATATTGCAGATTTTCCTAGAATATAGTAATTTTTCCAATATTTATAGTACAAATTGCTAGGTTTTTTCTCAGTGCACAATAATTATGTGCAAAACGGAAAATAAAATTCTGACCTTCAAATACCCCGCGTAAAGTACAGGGTTGCCCGCGCTGTTGATATGGGAGAGAATGATACAAAAGCTCATGAGGGTCTTGTTCACTTGGCAATCCGGGCAAAAAGCCATAACGCAGTTGATGGTATACAAGGGGAACCAGCAAATGATAAAAAAGATGACAATCGAAGATAAGTTTTTCGCGGCCTTGACGTCGCGTCTTTGAGCCGCTCCCAACAAACGCAGCATCCCTGTTCCTTGATTCGATTCTCCGCGAGTCGGACTTTTCGTTATTATTCGCTTCAATCGCACCTGAAACGAATTTTATCAATTTATGAATTTATAATTATATTATATTTTTTATTAAGTGTAAATATTCATTTTTTCAAAAATACTTTGATGCAATAGCAATTTGTGCACTTTCTTTTTGCGAGATTTTCGGAGCTTTCTGAAAGGAAACTGACCTGTTTAACGACAACCCTATAAATATGCGTGTAGAAGCCCGCTATTAACGAGGCTGGGAATATGATCGTGGCGAAGTAAAGGAACACTAAATAATTGTAGTCCATGACTTCCGTAAATATGCACTTAACGTCGCATCTTTTTCCTTTGTTCCACCCAAAAAGAGGCAAAAATCCCACTAAAGCTCCAGCTACCCAGCACGCGCAAATTATTCCTACAAAAAATTAAGGAATTAAATTGTATCAACAAATTAATATATATAGAAAACGTATTGTCCTCAGGTTTTTGTAATATTGTTAATCCGTGACTTTCTGATTTCAAAAGTGTGATTTCTGAATTTTTTAGAATTTGAAAAAATAATAGAATTAATAATAATTGAGATAATAATAGAATTTGGAAAATATTTTTCCCAGATCTTTCACCATTAGCTACATTTTTTTTAATTTCATTGGGTTTTTGAGTGATACCACGTGACTATTTTTTAAAATATTTTAATGAAGAATATTGTTATATTGATTAAATGTCTAACTGATAATTTTGTCGGCAAAATGTAATATCCTCGCGTAATTACAATGACGTGCGCAGACTTGTACAACGGAACGACAAGAATCACCGATAATTGCTACTTTTTGATTGAAACGGAATACGCATGTACCTAATAATTGTGTCACCATGCAAAAACTCACAATTTTACACTTGGAAATTTATGCTCACTTCGTTAAACCTGAAACCTTGCAATTTCCCTCGAGAACGCTGAATCTATACGATTTATTCACAGATAACTTTTGAAGCATTCAGATTTTTTCCTTCAGAACTTGGGCTGGATTTTTTTAAGCTTTTTTCCATTTTTGAGTTATCAAGAAAAATTTTGACTTAGCCTTTTTGGGGATTGCCGGAATGTTGTACAACTTTTTTTTATTGCGAAAAATATAATACAAATTTCAAAGTTTTAGTGAAAAACGTTACAAGTATATCAATAATTATTTGCATTAATTATGAAATGAAAACCGTATTTTACAGTATATAATGATAAAATTCACAAAAATGTCAAATCTTTGCAAAATATCTCGTGTTCATCTGTCATAACGGATTTTCGTATCTGTTGCATTTCCAGTTGCTGACATGTTAATTATATTCGCGAAGAACAGAAATTATTCAACACCGCAACAAAGATTAATTACAGGAAAACAAAGTATCGAGTGACCCCTTCTCTAATTGATCCAGTGAATGATTTCTACAGCCTGAAGCTGCTTTTTCATTATTGATTAATCATTCCAGATCCCTTTACATTATTTTAAGAGCTGTGCAATTGAACTTGGAAAATATTTATAAAGAGCTGAAGTTGAAAACTGAATTCGATTATTCATCAATTTCGCAAAGTCCGGAAATGAATAAAATAATAACGCAAATAAAATGACGAAAAATGCAAAATTTAAAATAAAAAATATAACGATTTTAATATAAAATATTGAAATAAGTAAAACGATTATTGCAAGTTTTGTAATGTATCTGGGCAAAATTGCAAGAATTGTTTCTCAGTGTGTTTGTGATAAGTGTTTTTTTTTTGTAATGGTGTCTTTTATAGAAATCGAAGTTGTAGAATCAACTGTAAATGGAGATTGGAAAGAAGAAAATAAGATAAATGAGGCGATAAAAGTAACGTACGTATAGCAGTTCTGGTGCGAACGGTGCGAGAGTATCCCATGGGATACAGAATCGCCCAATAACGGTCAATGGAGACTGCGACGAGGCTGAATATACTGATCGTACAGAGAACGATGAGAATGGAAACTGTGAAGAGACATCCGTACAAATTTTTCGGAAGTCCGATGCTGGCGAGAATTGCACATGGCACTGCAACCAGACCTACCTTAAAATAGA
Organism: Platygaster orseoliae; assembly: GCA_030522825.1. NCBI lineage: Eukaryota > Metazoa > Arthropoda > Insecta > Hymenoptera > Platygastridae > Platygaster > Platygaster orseoliae. The sequence goes on along the minus strand of JAPYZL010072463.1, from coordinate 35,802 downwards.
CATTAAAAGATTTTTTATTAATAATATTTATTATTCATATGATATGTTTATTTGTGAAATCCCGAAGAGATTTTTTTCATGGAAATTTTGAAGGAGTTTTTTTTTTTTAATAGAAATTTTCAACGTTCTGTGAGTTGTACTATCTATGATGTAATAAATGTTCAAAGATTCAAGCAAATAAGAATATATTTTTATAATTCTTAAAATCCACAAAATTATTACTTTTACAATCTGAGAAAAAACTTGATTGATAAGTATTCAAGATCTCTTAAAAAAACCAAAAAATCTCAAAATTTAAAAGAATGTTCGATTTTATGGCAATTTTAAGCTCTTTGAAAAGACAAATTTGACTGAATTGCAAAATTCTGAAAATTTGGAAGTTGATGAATTTTCAGAACTGAAAATTTTTTTTTATATAAGTGGTTTAGAATTTTGTAAACATCAATGTTATTTATATCATTCAATATTGTTGACTCAATTCATAGAATTTTTATATACTAAAATTGTTATAATTATTATATTATATATATCTTCATAAATTATAGTTATTTCATTAACAACTATAATATTTAAAAATAAAGAATCATAGTGAAATTTCTTATAATTTTAATAATAGATGTTCATATACTATACATATTACTACCAGATTAATTTATTTATGAATATATTTTCTTTATTATTATTATTATTATTATTTACAGGCACTATAAGTTATTATTTTTGCAACTTGGTATAAACATGAATCTTCAAAAATACGATTTTAAATTCGTGATTTATAATGATTTTACGGACCATTAAGTTAATGATAGTGTTTAAAATCGACGAAAATCGCAAGTGTGTAATGATTATTTTAATGATAAATATTATTTGTATAATGGAAAAAAAACATTAAACTTGGACCAAGAAAAAATTCTTGGTATTTCACAAAAATTCGGGCATGCCATAATAATAATAAATAATGTCATTTCTGTTATTTCTCGTTACTAATAGTATATTCCTTAACTAGTGTGGGAAAGTTTTTTTAACGAGTCTGAAGGTTGCAACGCGAGCCGTAGGCGAGCGTTGTAATCAGATATATAATATATATATATATCAGATATATAATCAGATATATATATATCAGATATATATATCAGATATATAATATATAATATAAAATAATATTGAATAATGAAAAGTCATCGTCAGATTTATAATTAATAATAGGTGTTCATATTATATATTTATTTTTTCCAAATGAATTTATTAATGAAAATATTTTGTTTATTATTATTATTTACCAGCACTATCATTCAGTATTTTTGCAACTTTGTATAAATCAATATTAAATAATAAAGAATCATCGTCAGATTTTTCTTTAATAATATTTGACAATCACAATTGACTATATTTATTAATACCAAATGAATAAATTTATGATAATATTTTGTTTATTATTATTAGGCATTACATTCAGTATTTTTGCAACTTCGTATAAAATAATATCGAATATGAAAAGTCATCATCAGATTTCTCATTAATAATTATTATTCATATAATATATTTATAACTAACAAGTGAGTTTATTAATGACAGTATTTTATTTATATTTATTATTTATTACAAGCATCATCATTCAGTACTTTTGCAACTTTGTATAAATTGGTGTAAATCAATATTGAATAATGAAGAATCATCGTCAGATTTTTTATAATAATAATTGGCAATCGTAATGTACTTTATTTATTCTTAACAGATGAATTTATTTATAATGTTTTATTTGTTATTATTATTTAAAGGTAATACTATTTGTAAGTTATTGTTAATAAATAGGTGATAGTGAAGTAATATAACATAAACTTTTGGCATGAATCTTATTTAATATTTTTTTTTAATATATCTGAGTTAGATTAAACCCTAGTCTTGCAGATTATCTTTAAAATTTACTTAGCAGTTTCCGTAGAAACCTTCAAAAATTGCCTTAGCCGATGGTATTTCACATCGTCACGGCGGGGTATTGGTAAAAGTTTTCAACTAGCAATAATCGCACCTCAGTAGTACTTCATTGGTTACGATATCGCCACTGCGCAAAGCTAACAAATTCAGTTTTACCCCGACTAAATAAACGGTTTCCAGATACTTCTAAAATGCGGGAAAAAGTGATTGGTACGACACCTAGTCTCTGGCTTCGGAATTAGAGAGGAAGCGCGCGAATTTCAAAAAGCTCTTTGAGGTGAAACGCTGGTATCGCGAAGTTCTACGCTAATAAACAAATTACAACTGCAGCGGTAATGGATAAACAATATAGTAAATTGGCATTTAACGTTGATTTTTATTGTTTATTAAGTTCGGTCTTGTGGATGTTTGGTGTGAAAATTAAAACTAGAATAGATTAGAATTATGTGAATGGAGAAAAATCGATGACGATTATTGATTTTTTTGTGCTTTCGAAAAACATGATTTAACAATTAACGAAATGATAAATTTTAAGAAATGAAACTAAGAACAGTTTTTGAAGGCTCAGAAATCTTTGATTTTGAGAAAAAAAATGTTTAGGTTTAATCTTCGAAAAGAAGTTCACGAACTAATTTGGTCGAATTATTTTTAGACCGTTTTTTATATAATTTGATTTTGTATATTTCTGAAAATAGTTTTTGATTGATTCTGAGAATGAGTGAAAAATTTTGGAAAAGCTGTTTTTCCACTTATTTTCAATTTTGTTGAAGACTTTTTTGATTTCAATATAATTATTAAACAATTAAAAAAAAATTCCATTGAACAAATTATTTTCAAGACAATTAAGTTAGGGTATTAACAAAACTTGAATTGTTTTTCGCAATTTCAAAAAGATAACGATATTTCATTTTATAAATTGAATAAGTACAAAATGAGAATTTAAGAAAAAAAAACACGACGTGCCAAAAATAAAAACTCAAAAAATCCAAATAAAAAAATCTTTTATTATTCATATTCATATTTATATTATGATGAATTTAGAAAGAAAATTCTCAAAAAATTCTCAAGATTTTCGAAATTCCAAAGATTTCGGATGCTTTAGGTTTTAAAAAATTCAAAGTACAAAATGAGAATCCAAGAAAAAAAAAGCGTAGAAAGTAAAAATTTGAAAAATCCAAAGAAAGAAAACTATTTTTTTATTATATAAGAAATCCTATTTTTATCATTCCCGAGATTTTTTTATCGATTATTTAAAGAAACCAAAAAGTTCTCCAAAATTTCTCAAGATTTTCGAAATTATAAAGATTTCGAATGCTTTGCATTGTAAAAAATTCAAAGTCCAAGATGATAATTCAAGAAACAAAAACGTGGAAAATATAAATTTGAAAAATCCAAAGAGAGAAAACCAATTTTTTTTATTATTATTTAATAATTCTAAATTTTTATCATCCCCAAGATTTTCTAAATGCCAAATATTCCGAACATTTCCCTTTGTAAAAGGATCCCATAAAAATTCAACTGTAAAACAACAAAATTAAAAAATTGACAAGAAGGGGGGCGGGTTTGATCTTTAAATTTAATTTTATATCTTCACTTCATTAATTTACCTTTCCTTAAAATAAATTTACCATAAGATCCGCGGTGGCAAGCGAAATGATATAATAATTGGTCCTTCTGCGTAGTTTTTTCTCCTTGGCAAATACGATGATGACCAGACCGTTTCCAAAAACGGCGCAAATCGAGACCAAAATTTCGCAAATTGTGTAGGGCAGGTCAAGTTGTGAAACAGGAGTGCCATGGGACGTCGAGAAATTGGCACTCGCATTTGAAAAGCTCGTCATCTCAGCGATGGCCTCGCTCGTGATCGGTGACCCATAGAAAATGTGATCCTTATTTTGCCCTTTCGCTTTTCTTTAACTTGTCTCGAAATCGCCCCTGGCTGTTTCATCCACATTAGTGGCACGCCCCAGTTTCCCGATCGTCAATTTTATCGTTCGTTACTCCTAGGTACCAAGATTATTCGACGTAAATGCGGATAATCGATAGATTTTTCACGTTTTCAGCCATTTTTTCGAATTCTTGTTATTTTTAATAAATTTAACATATATATCCCTAAAAGTTTTTTTGAATTTTTTTTATCTTTTTTTTTATTAACTTTATATTATGAAATTAATGTTTAATATATAGTAAATAATGTTAAATAAATAATAAAGAAAAAAAAACTATGAAAAGAACAAATTCCTTGTTCGATAATTATTTATTTCTTAGGGATATAAATATTTATATATAACGAATTGAATAACTAATTTCATTCAGTTATATTTACATTTCTGCCAGGATGAGTTTTTCAGCAACGAGGAAAATCAAATGTTGACAGATAGTTATGACACAGTTTTTTAATTAATGTAAAATCATAATTCTTCGGACTTTGAAAATTTTTTAGTTTGAATAATTTCTAAAATTTTATGAAATTCGCGGAACAACTTTACCCATTTCCCTTCTAATTACCAGACAATGACACCTTGCTTCGATAAAAAAATCGCAAGTCGTTAAAAGTTCGTTACTCTAATCTCTCCATTACAGCACAATGCACGCCATCAATATCACGAAAAAATAGCTCAAGTTGATTCTTGTGTGTTTTTTAATAGAAAATTTAATTATAAATTCACTCACGAAGTAATTAATAATTTGATTATTATAACTCCTGTAGTGGTCAAGTTCTGAAAAATTATTACATCATTAATTACTACTTTAATAATTAATAATAATATTTTTTTTATTTTTTAGCTCCAAAGGATCGAGAAATCATATAAAAACAAAGCGTTATCTAATAAACAATATTTTTGCGTTTTGAAATCAAGTAACAAGAGTATCAATTACTTGTGAAAAATTGTTGCCATCGATCTATGTAAACAACACTTTTTTTTATTGACATGTAAGCTTGGAATAATAATCTTCTTTTTTTTGCATTATATGATTATTTTGGTAATTCGATTACGACGAATCGAAACGGAAAAATAAAGTTATAAATTAATTTAAGTGTTTTCACCACTCGAAAATTGATGAAATCGACGAATTTCGTCCGAAAATAACGTCTCAACAAACTAACTAACACGATTTCATCTCCCCTCAAATGCTCCATTACCACCCTGCCGATTATAATTTATCGTCATAATCTTCTATCTTACTTCCTCTCTCATATTTATATTCCACGGTTTTCACTAATATCAGATCTATATGAATTTCCATCACATTTACAATAACGTAATTACTTGATTACGTCCCTACAGTTGCGTGTAACTTGAAAGAAGCAATTTAACTTGAAAATTTAATGTACGTCAAACAATTCTTTGATGAAAGCCCAAGGGTTATAAATAAAAAGCTCAAAAGTCTATTTTCGCAATTTTTTTGATTAATTTTCTTACCATAATAAAGCTTGATTTCCATTTTCGTTATTATGGTTCACTAATTTTGCGATTTTTTTGGGTCGGTTTTATGCTGTTGAGGAAGAGAATTTTCTTTTAAGAGATTTGGAAAAAGGATTTTCCGTTGTCAGCATTTTTGGGAAATTCGAGGGATAGCGGGAAAAATTTTGAGAAATCGCGATATTGCGTGAGGAGGAAAAAATTGGCCGACTTCTCAACCCCGCGGCGCGTAACAGACTGTTTTCTGGCGCGCACGTCCGAAGCTGTGTTTTCGCCCTAACGATACGTTTAATAGTACAGAGCGAAAATTAATGATGAATAGGCGACAAACACTGAAATGCGCGGCAATTTCTGGTCTACGAATTTATTGATATTGATTACCCTAATGTCCAAAACATTATGTCCAAAACATAATGTCCAAAACATAATATCCAAAACATAATGTACGAAACATAATGTCCAAAACATTATGCCCAAACTATAATGTCCAAAAGTACGTTATGTCCAATAAATTATATGATGTCTGAAAAATATTATAAAACCAAATTCTACCAATTTTGGGAAATATTGTTTACATATAACATGTTTGATTAATGTTATTGTGAATAACATATTTGCAATAGTATAAGCAAGAAATTAAAAATAAACATGTAAAATGCAAAACTCTGCACAAATTTTTTCAATTTATGTGAAAAAAATGAAAATAAGGATAGAAACTTACAAATTGTAGTTATTGGAAATTATCGTAATTTTCTGAAACTCAAAATTTTAATTAAATTTTTACAATTATATAAAATCTTTGTGCAAGAATCAATTTTTGATTTCAAAAAACTTGATAATGATATGAAAATGAAATACCCAAAAACACCACGCAAAAATCAATCAATTATTTTATTCTAGTTTAACTAAACCATTAAAATTTTTCGCAAATATTTAACATTTCTCAAAGTTATATTATGCTCTAAATTATTTTTAAAATTAAAAAAATTTTGGACTGTATGCGTATGATGAAACATTTTTTGATATTTAAAAATGAACTATCAAACACAGTTTCTGTATTTTTTCGAAATTTAAAAATTTTTCACAATGTACAAAGTTTATTAACATTATCTGAAATTCAACAAATTATTAGAACTTTATATAATTTACAACAATGTAGAGAATCATCCGAATGCTTTTCCACTTTCTTTATATTTTAACAATATTGTTATATAATAAATAGAAAAAAATACATCAAAATTTGTGTATCTCATAATAATTTTTGGTAAATTTCAATATCTCCAAGTTTTTGAAATTTTTTCATGAAATTAAAAAAAACCATACACTTATTCTATACACCAGAAATATTTATATATATTTTTGTATATTATAATATATACATATAATATTTAATATTTATACATACATACATACACATATACATATGTATATATGTATATATATTATTTATATACATAAATATTCTATACACCAGAAACAAGAGCAAAGTCTCCCTTTCATTTTTGCATAGTCTTAGAAAAATGGGGTTGCAAACTCCTAAAATTGATTTTGAATGTCAGAAATTGAGGTTAACGCTGAAAAATTCTGAAAAAAATATACAACTCAGAAAGACAGTAGTGAAGTCACCTGTTTCAACTATACTCCAAAAATTAGGGGTTGCAACCGCCGAACTTCATTATTTCGATCTCAAAACATTACACTGATGCCAAAAGTTCTGAAACAATGTTTCTTATACAACAGATTAGAGCGAAGTTGGCATTCCTTTACTTTTCTAGAAATTGATAAACTTTCATCAATCAGCTGAAATCTACTACGACTTATGATACAATCTGCGTCCCTGTATCGGCCTGCGGGGAATATCATGGAAAGTTATGTGGCCAGTAGGCTGGTACTATCTGTTCATGCGTATTATTTTTCTCCGATATTACGCATAGAATATCTCATAGAACTCTCTGGTGCATGGAATATTTTTATTTGAATTTTCAGCGTTGAAATGGATTTGTTATAAAAACAATCGTGTTAGGGGTTGCAACCCTCTAATTAAGGGAATATCAAAAAAGAAAACATCTGGTCTACTTTAGCCTTACCTCCTGTCCATGACATATTTTTTTATGGAATTTTTGGCGTGAACATATGGAAAAATTTCAATCCTTATCAATTTATAAAATTTTGTTGAGTCCCTGGAATAGCTTGAATCATTAAACATTGATTACGTTATAGATGGTAAAACTCAGAAAACATAAAAAATTTGTAAATTGGAAGTTGTATCAACACTTTCGGGATTCCGAAAAATCCTATATTATTAAATTAAAATTTTATATAAATGTTATTAAATTATTATATTATATTATTACATACTATATTATTAAATTAAAAATCCTATATGCAAAAAAAAATACTCGCAAATTCGAAAAAGTTTGAGAATCAGGTTGTTTTCATTTCCAGGGCTCAACTCCATAGATCTTTATTGCATTTATCTTATTTCGCAGGCATTGAAAAGACATTCCAAGGCGCGCGACATTTTTTAACGAACGGCAGAAGTGAAAATGATGTTGCAAGTCCGTAACGACTCATAAACGAGCTCGTTCGAGATGATTCAGTCGGATTCATTGTCCCTAACTGGAGTATAACGGAGCGTCTGACATTACTATAATTGCTAGTCCAAGCACTCAAGATTGCATGCGCGGCGAATGTATAATTTTCGGCTTAATCGCCGATTAAACGCTCTTAGCGAAAAAGGGTAACAACATTTTTCCTCTTTTCCACTTCCTTCGAAATATAAAACCCTTGCAACTTTTTTACATCAACTGTTTACCTCATGTTTACACCATGTTTGCATTCCTTTCAACTTGGAATCGACCTAATTTTTTTTCAAACTTGAAGGGCTAAACGCATAATTGAATTCGCAAGTTTTGAGCATTGCCCGTTTTACGACTTTCAGCGCGAAGGACACTTTTGAGGAAAAAGTTTTCGCGCGGAAAAAAGTTTGTAAGAAGCCTGGTAATTTCATTTTCAGTGTGTTTCGATTCCCACGGAAACACAATCATCGACAATGTTTATGTAATGTTCAGGAGAAAGGAAAAATCTTTATTCGGAAAAAGCGCTCTGGTATCCGAGAAAAACCGCCTAATTAGCATAATTTTTCGTGAATTACGATACTCGCGTAATTTTCCAAGAAAAACGGAAGATTTATAGAGAAAAAAGGTTTGATTTATTTTGAAAAACTGTTTATTAGATTAAATTTTAGAAAACATTACAAAAATATGTACACGTGTTTAAAAAGGAAAATATTGGCACGTTATTTTGTAGTTTTGTAGACAAAGAAATTGAAATTTTTGTATTTCAATTATTCGTTTAATCGCGAGTTCTTGGAGTGATCCATCCTTCACTCACGACTTTTGTCAAAATGTAAAAACCCCACAACATCAGAATGACAATGAAAAATGCCAAGTGTCCATATCTGAAATAATTGATAGTTAATTTTTTGATTTCGTAGCAATCTTAGAACGAAAAAATCATAAAAATTTTGGTTTCACTTACCCAAAGGCCCAGAAAATGAATCTCCCAAATAACAAAAGCGTCATGAATTGATAAGTTGCGATACGACGAAAACTGAATCGCGGTGGAATTTGTTTTTTGACGACTGAGCTGAAACCGTTTGCAGTGCGTTTCGGAAGTTGAACAACATTTGTTGCTGGGCTGAGAATCTGCCGAGTGACACGACCAGCGAAATCATTTCTGTTATAGAAATTCGACAGTTCTACTGCATACTGAAAAAAGAAATTAAAATTTCGTTATCTTTATCGAACATAAAATTCCCGATAAATGATATATCGATATATGATATAAAAATGAGAGGTAGGACACCAGAATGTCTACAGCATAATGACCAAATATTTTTATGTCCATCGAATTCAATGTCCAAATTTTCTTATTATTTTATTTTTATTTTCTATTTATTTTATCATTATTATATTTTTTGGAAAAGTACATGGTTTTTTAAAAAATTTTTTATGAAAAAATTTCAAAAACTTGGAGATATTGAAGAATTACGAAAAATTATCATGAATTACACAAATTTTAATGATTTTTTTTCGATTATTATTGTTAAAAAATTTAAAAAATGAAAAAGCATTGGGACAATTCTCCAGACTATTGTAAATTCTATTAAATTTGAATAATTTGTTGAATTTCAGATAATGTTAATAAACTTTGTACGTTGTAAAAAATTTCTAATTTTCGAAAAATTACAGAAACCGTGTAATATACTACATTTTTAAATATCAAAAAATGTTTCTTCATATGGATACAGTCCCAAATTTTTGAAATTTGAAAAATAATGTAGACCATAATATAACTTTGAGAAATGTTATGTATTTGTTAAAAATTTTAATCGTTTAGTTAAACTAGTATTAAATAATTGATTAATTTTTGCGTTGTATTTTTGGGTAATTCATTTTCATATCATTTTCAAGTTTTTTGAAATCAAAAACTGATCCTCGCACAAAGATGTTATACAATTGTAAAAATTTAATTCAAATTTCGAGTTTCAGAAAATTTAGATGAATTTCGTGAATTGTTAAAAATTACGACAGTTTACAAGAACTACAATTTGAAACTTTTTAAAAAATTTGCATGAAATTGCAATTACTAATTTAATGTATCTAAATTTTCTTATTATTTTAGTCTAACTTAAATCGTAAAATAGTTTTTATGATGTTTAAAATCAAAAATTTTTTTTAAATAAAGAAATTGAAAGTTTTCTAAATAGTCAATAATTTTATAAGTACACAATATAAATTTTGTATGTTGTGATCTTTATCATATTTTTTGAAAAGTGTATGGTTATTTTTAATTTTATGAAAAAATTTAGAAAACTTGGAAGAATTGAAAATTAAGAAGAATTATAATGAGTTACACAAATTTCAATGAATTTTTTTCGATTATTATCGTTAAAATATAAAGAAAATGAAAAAGCATTGGAATAATTCTCCAGATTGTTGTAAATTCGATAAAATTTGAATAATTTGTTGAATTTCAAATAATACTAGTAAACTTTGTACATCGTGAAAAATTTTTCAATTTCAAAAAAATACAGAAACCGTGTTTGATACTAAATTTTTAAATATCAAAAAATATTTCATCATACGGATGCAGTCCAAAATTTCTGAAATTTTCAAAATAATGTAGACCATAATATAATTTTTAGAAATGTTAGGTATTTGTTGAAAATTTTAATCGTTCAGTTAAACTAGAATCAAATAATTGATTGATTTTGGCGTGGTGTTTTTGGGTATTTCATTTTCATACTATCAAGTTTTTTAAAATCAAAAATTGATCCTCGCACAAAGATGTTATATAATTGTAAAAATTCAATTAACATTTGGAGTTTCAGAAAATCACGACAATTTCCAAGAACTACAATTAGTAATTTTTTATCCTTATTTTCATTTTTTTACATAAATTGAAAAAAATTTTGTAGAGTTTTGCATTTTACATGTTTTTTTTTTTTCTAATTTCTTGCTTATACTAGTGTTAATACGTTATTGAAAAACATATCTCAAACATGTTATATGCAAACAATATTTCCCAAAGTTGGTAGAATTTGGTTTCCTAATATTTTTTGGACATCATTTAATTTATTAGATATGTCGTACTATTGGAAATAATATTTTAGACATTACGGTTACGAATCAGCTTAAAATGAGTAACCTTTCGATTCAAGAAATCGGCGAGTTTTTGCAAAAACCGAACGAGAAACCCGATTTCGTAACTTCGAATGGGCTGCAACTCAGGATCGCCAAGATACTCGATGTACCGATTTTGTTGCGGACCCGCATTTTGAAGGGGCATAAAAACGCCCGGTTTTGAGGTGTTCAAACTCATTTCCGACTGTGAAACAAAAAAGAATTATTAAAAAAATATCTAAAGTCGATACTGTGAAAAATTGAAGTGAAACTTTTTAGGGGTTGTGCACATAATACGTCACGTGATCAGGGGGAGGGAGAGGGTCAGCTGTCGTGTTACGTCACACATTTTCGCATATGCTAAACATTCACAAATTTTATTTGTTCCATGAGTAAACTCGTTTATCCTCTTTAGATTTTCAAATTGGTAGCAGCGTTTACCTGTGTTTTCAAAATTTTTAGTTCATTGTGAATGTACTATTTTTGAATACGATTTGTTTAAATATATGAGTGATCATACCTGAAGCGTAGGGAGATGAAATTTTCAGGAGGGATTTCTCGAGAAAATATATATTTACTTCTGGATTATGTATCTCGAGAAAATCATAATAAGACACATTTTAAACATTTCATAAATTTTGATAATTTTCCTATTGTAAGCTATTCATAAAATTTTGTTGTATTTTCTGGTATTTTTGTAGATTTATAGTATTTCTATAGATCGCTCTATAGATTTTCAGAATGTGATGCTATAGTATTGAAAATTCAACGATTGTGAATATTTTAATTTATTTCCAAAAAAACAGTATTTCGTCTATGCATTCTCAGTATTTTTTTTCGTATATTTATAAGTATTTCAAGAACTATATGTTCTAGGATTCGAGGCTATATACATTTTTCTGAAAATCATCTTTACATAGTTATTGAGTGTATTAAAGAATTCTTAGTATTTATTAAAAATTTTTTTGTGGGTATTTATTTAATTATAGAGAATTTTTCAGCAATTTTTTAAAATTTCTAGTATTTTGCGAACTGTTTTATAGATTTCTGGAATTCGGTACTTTATAATCTAAACTTGGATAGATTTTAAATACTTTTATAGATTTCTGGGAAAATTTACGTCTCTATGATTATTAGTATTTTGAAAATATCTAGTGTTTTTCATTCTTTTTTAAAAATTATAAAAATATTATATAGTTTTTCAGTACTTTTATACATTACTCCATAACATTTTTATAATTTGATGCTTAAAAATTCGTAGTTTTAAATATCGTAGGTATTTGTTCAGATTTTTCAAAAAACAGTCCTTTCATAGAATTCTATTAATTTTAGTATTTCTCCAGAATTCGTATGATTCGAAATATTTTATTGCATTTCTATCAATTTTTATGTAGATTTCTAAATATCAATGCTCCAGGGCCCAAAATTTTTCATATTCTTAAAACTTTTGTAGATTCTAATGTTTTTTTTCAATCCCTAAGTTGTAACAATTTTTCAAATTTTTATTTTCTACATTATTCTAGCCAAACATTCATAATTCAAATTTCCCTGAAAAAAAAAATTCTCCTAAAATAAAAATAATTGCTATTCTTGAGTCAGCAAAACTATTGTTCAATAATTCTTAAATATTTGTGAACATAATTCATGTTATAGTTAACTAATTATTATTTAAATAATTAATTAATTATAATTAACTACAATATTCATGTTATTAATTTTGTATTTATTCCCTTTGTGGATTCATTGGCTCCAAAAAATGATCGTTTTTGAGGATATGATATATTTGTGAACAATTATAAGTGATTCTTCAAAAACATTAATTTTACAAGTGTGACATAGGGGAAGGGAGGGAGGAGTAAAACATGGCTTCAAATTGCGTTATGTATTATGTGCACAGCCATTGATAAAGAAATTCCTTTCAATTTTCAATAACAAAAAACTGGACGAAAAAATAGCACTTTTCAACAAAATACCTGAGATTGTTGGCAAAACGAAGTCCCAAGTATGCTGTCGTAATATTCCTGATCAGGAGTAATCGCAATTTGTGGAATGTCTTCCATTCTAATCTAAAAACAAAACCCCAAACAATTACTACAACTTTCGATTTTCGACCAAACATTCATACTCACATCGAAAATGTCAATTAGATGTTGCTGAGAACGAGTGAGCAATTCAGGAACTTTTTTTCGCTCTTCCAAATTGACTTCGCTGTCGCTCGAGCTGTCACGACAATTCAAAAATTCCCACCAAGAGAGAACAAATGTCCTGCTGTTTTTCCTCGTTTCCAAAGATTCAATCAAACGTGTCGCTGTCAAATGAGCTTGTTTTATAAGACTCAAAAACCACGTGACCTACAAAAATTTGTTCGTCGTCAGAAAATTAAATAAATAACCCATTTTTGTTTTGTTTTGTTTGATTCCTGAATTTTTTATTACTTGAGTGGTGGTGGAGATGCAAAATAGAGGAGTGTATTGGTACTGAGAACCTTCGATTTCCACGATATTCTGTCGCACTGTTGCAGCCCATTGATTACTCGAAAACATTTCGTCCATGCAATTTTCAACTTGGCACAAAATGTTTGCTAGATGAGGTTGTGCAAACACCTTAAAGTACGAATTTGATTGTGTTTTTTATGTTATTCAATACAGAAATATGATCAAATCGAGTATTTATATGCATTTTCATATTTCTTGCTTATTTTGCATATGTTCATGTCACGAGTTTGTATATCGTGCATATATTCATGTCCTAAATTATTATATTGCGTATATATTTATTCACAATTTTACACACATCATTACATTGTATTTTATTTATCTTCAATTTTACTTATTTGACTTTTAACTATATCATATCATTTAAACCCAATAAAATCGCAAAATGTTCATCTAAATTCTAAAAATAAAGAGATTAAATGCCTCCAAGTTTCGAATTTTTTTTTTTATGTATATTCCCTCTGGAACCCAGAAATTCTCTAATGAAAATAACAAAGTTAAGGCATAAATTTTTCCAAAATTTTCCATTCTTACCTTCGTAACTCTGTAAAGCATGAACGCATCACTTGGAGCAGCCAAATCCATTCGCATAAACCTCGGCAAAATTTGTTGAAAAATCGCGGTGTACGCCAACAAGTTGCTCGCGACGAAAGAAATCCATTTGTCTGGATCATGAATTATCGTTCTATCGTCATCTTCGTCATCGTCTCGCCTGAAAAGACCGAAATTCGTTACAAAAAATAACGAAAAATCACGAAACAATTAATGATTCAAATTTCTATAATACAAGTAGAAATTTTAGTGAAAAAATGAACATAATAATTTCTATCGATGTTATTTATGAAAATAGTAGACTTTGTTGCTTTTTTTCGATTCCTGAATTATTGTTCCACCAATATTCGAGTTGTTGATGAATTATCGTACTTACGTTTTCGGAATAATAATTTCCATAACTACAATTTGGAAATGAGGAAATTGGAATGAACAGTAAAAAGTGTATTGTTCGAAATTAAACTGGAAAAATTATGAATCTCAAGTTGGGATTGGGTACCATAATGTCCAATGAATTATACGATGTTCAAAAAATAGTATAAAACCAAATTCTATACCAATTTTGGGAAATATTGTTAACATATAACATGTTTGAGATATGTTTGTGAATAACATATTTACAATAGTATAAGCGAGAAATTAAAAAAAAAACATGTAAAATGCAAAAGTCTACACAACTTTTTTCAATTTATGTTAGAAAAATGAAAATAAGGAAAAACACTTACAAATCGTAGTTCTTGAAAATTGAAAATTTTAACAATTCACGAAATTTGTGGAAATATTCTAAAACTCTTAATTTTATGTGAATTTTTACAATTATATAACATTTTTGTGCGAGGATTAATTTTTGATTTCAAAAAAATTTGATAATGATATGAAAATGAAATACTCAAAAATGTCACGCAAAAATCAATCAATTATTGAATTCTAGTTTAACTGGACGATGAAAATTTTAACAAATACATAACATTTCTCAAAGTTATATTATGGTAGATTATTTTTCAAATTTCGAAAATTTTGGACTGTATCCGTATGATGAAACTTTTTTTGATATTGAACAATGTAGTATATTACACGGTTTCTGTATTTTTTCGAAATTAAAAAATTTTTCACCATAATCAACATAATCTGAAATTCAACAAATTATTCGAATTTCATAAAATTTACAACAATCTGGAGAATTATCCTAATGATTTTTTACTTTTTTAATATATTAACGATAATAATCGAAAAAAATTCATTAAAATTTATGTAACTCATAATAATTTTTCGCGATTTTTCAATACTTCCGAGTTTTTGACATTTTTTCATAAAATTAAAAAAAAACCATACCTTTTTCCCAAAATATGATATTGATCACAATATACGGAATGTATATTGTCTACCTTCAAAATTATCGACTATTTAGATAATTTTCAGTTTTTTAATTTTTTCAAAATTTTGAAATCTTAAACATAACAAAAACTGTTTGAAGACTGAAGTTAGACTAAAATAATAAGAAAATTTGGACACTAAAATAATTGCAATTGAATGGAAATTTTTTAAGGAGTTTCAAATTGTAGTTCTTAGAAACTGTCGTAATTCTTAACAATACACGAAGTTTGTTGAAATTTTCTGAAACTCCTAATTTGAATTAAATTTTTATAATCATATAACATATTTGTGCGAAAATTAATTTTAGATTTCAAAAAACTTGATAATGATGTGAAAATGGAATACCCAAAATCACCACGCAAAAATCAATCGATTATTAAATTCTAGTTTAACCGAACCATTAAAATTTTTAACAAATACCTAACATTTCTCAAAGTTATATTATATTCTAAATTATTTTTAAAATTTCGAAAATTTTGGACTGTATCTGTATGGTGAAAGATTTTTTGATATTTAAAAAAAATATAGTATGTTACACGGTTTCTGTAATTTTTCGAAATTTAACAATTTTTCACGATGTACAAAGTTTATTAACATTATCTGAAATTCAACAGATTATTCGATTTTCATAGAATTTACAACAATCTGGAGAATTACACCAACGCTTCTTTACTTTCTTAATATTTTAACAATAATAATCGAAAAAAAATTCATTAAAATTTGTGCAACTCAATAATTTTAAGTGATTTTTCAATACTTCCAAGTTTTTGAAATTTGTTCATAAAATTAAAATAAAACTATATTTTTCTGAAAAATATGATAATGGTCACAATATACAAAATTTAAATTGCCTACATACAAAATTATCGACTATTTACAAAATATCCAGTTTTTTAATTTTTTCAAAATTTTTATTTTTTAGCTATGATAAACACTATTCAAAGATTAAAGTTAGACTCAAATAATAAGAAAATTCAGACATTAGATTAATAATTGCAATTTAATACCAATTTTCAAAAACTTACAAATTTTACTTCTTGAAAATTGTCGTAATTTTTAACAATTAATGTAATTTGTGGATATTTTCTGAAACTCCAAATTTTAATTGAAATTTTACAATTATATAACATCTTTGTGCGAATATCGATTTTTGATTTCAACAACTTGATAATGATATGAAAATGAAATACCCAAAAATGCCACGCCAAAATCAAACAATTATTTGATTTTAGTTTAACTGAACCATTAAAATTTTTAACAAATACCTAACATTTCTCAAAGTTATATAAAGCTCTAAATTATTTTTAAAATTTCGAAAATTTTAGACTGTATCTGTATGATGGAACATTTTTTGATATTTAAAAATGTAGTATATTACACGGTTTCTGTAATTTTTCAAAGTTAAAAAATTTTTTACGACGTACAAAGTTTACTAATATTATTTGAAATTCAACAAATTATTCAAATTTTATAGAATACACAACAATCTGGAGATTTATCCCAATGCTTTTTTACTTTCTTAATATTTTAACAATAATAATCGAAAAAAATTCATTAAAATTTGTGCAACTGGATAATTTTTATTAATTTTTCAATACTTCCATGTTTTTTAATTTTTTCATAAAATTAAAAAAAAACCATACTCTTTTGCAAAAAATATAATAATGATCGCAATATACAAAATTTATATTGTGTACCTACTTTTAAAATTATCGACTATTTAGAAAATATTCATTTTTAAAATTTTTTTTTAAATATTGAGTTTTAAACATCATAAATACTATTCAAAAACTGAAAGTAGACTAAAATAATTAGAAAATTTGGTCATTTAATTAATAATTGCAATTTCATGCAAATTTTTTAAAAGCTTACAAATTGTAGTTTGAACAATTCACGAAATTTGTGGAAATTAGTAAAACTCTTAATTTGAAATAAGTTTTTACAATTATATAACACCTTTATGCGAGAATCAATTTTTGATTGAAAAAAACAGATAATGATATGAAAATGAAATACCCAAAAATGCCACTCAAAAATCAATCAATTAGTAAATTCTAGTTCAACTGAATCATTAAAATTTTTTAAAGAATACCTAACATTTCTCAAAGTTATATTATGCTCTATATTATTTTTAAAATTTCAAAAATTTTAGATTATATCCGTATGATGAAACATTTTTTGATATTTAAAAATGTAATATATTACACGGTTTCTGTAATTTTTCGAAGTTTAAAAATTTTTTACGATGTACAAAGTTTATCAACAATCTCTGAAATTAATAATAATCATAATAAATAAGAATATAATAAAAATAATAATCGAATAAAATTCATGGAAATTTCTGTAACTTATAATGATTTTTCTTTATAACAATAATAATTTTTGAATATTTTATTAATAATAATAATTTTTCGTTATTTTTCAATACTTCCAAATTTTTGAAATTGTTTCATAAAATTAAAAAAAAACATTCAAATTTCCAAAAAATATAGTAATGATCACAATATACAAAACTTATACTGTCTACTTATAAAATTATCGATTATTTAGAAAATTCACAGTTTTTTACTTTTTTCAAAATTTAAATTTTGAACATAATAAAAACTTTACAAAGATTTAAATTAGAGTACAATAATAAGAAAATCTGGACATCAAATTAAAAGGATATAAAAATCTTTGTTCCTACCTAAAGTTGGAAAAGTTTCAATATGTAAATCAATTTCAACGCAAATTACCTGTCCGACAAATAAACAACTGCGGGCACGTATCGCCAAGGTTGAATAAAACTCAACCATGCCTCCAAAATCAATCGAAAAGAATCATCAAGAGGCCAATGGTGGATGGATTTTTTCAGAAAAGTGTAAATTTTTCCCTGAACCGACGGAAAAACCGAACTGAAATTTAAAAAAACAAACAATACAAATTTCTTTAATCTTCTTAAATAATAATTAAAAAAAAAAAACCTTTTCAACTCGTCCATGGTACTTCGATCTCCCAAGACACTGTTCGAAAATTTATGAAGAATTTTGATGAAAGCTCGGACCAGTCTTGTGTGTGATCTTGGATTGAAATTGCTCTGAAATTCAAAAAGTTATTATTTATCATTCATGAAATATTTTTTTATTTATAGTATATGTAGATAAATAATATATATTTTTATACAACAAAAACAGCAATAATAATTATATATTTTATTAATAATTATGATTTTCGTATTTACTCGTCTTGGCAATGATCCTGAAATCGAGGTTCCCAAAAGTGCGCCAGGATTTTCCTCCGAGTACTCAAACCAAAAATCCAAAAACACCTTTACAAACAAAACAACCATTTTAAATAATAATTTTTTACTATTTAATTGCTTATTGTACACTTTTTTTAACCTGAATGACACTGTTGGTTCTCCAAATGTGAGAAAGACAAGATTGTTGAGGAACTATTCCCGAAGTTTGGTTCGAAGAAGAAATGGGACTCAAAACTGAAGTTCGCAAAAGTCTTGGAGTATGGTGCAAGCTAAAACAAAAAATTAACATGTTCATTTATTTATTAAAATTTTTTTATTTACCACGCAGAAAAAGAAATTCACTTTTTCATTTCGACTGGTTGCAAGACTTTTCTTGGCGGTGTTTTTTTTATGTAAGGCCCAACCATTGGCAAAATCGGGGAATTATCGACGGGCATGAAATATTCCATGTAATTTTGGGCCAGTTGAACGTAGACTGAGTCCCAGGTTTTCCACAAAATTTCTGGTTGGTGTCTCTGCATAAGCCATGGATTCGTCAAATGGTAGGCGAAGTGGAAAATGTAATACTCGAAGGGATATGTTTCTTGTTCAGGAAAATAATCTTTTTTTCATGATTGATATAAAGACGTTTGTTTGATAGTTATTCAATTTTTCAAAGGATACTCAAAGACAACCAAGTTGGAGTTCCGGAAGTGTGCTCGTCCTTGAATTTGTCCTCGTAAAATGTTGGAGCATTGTTTTCCTCGATCATGGTACGAATTGTTTTCTGGAAACAAGGAAATTTTGGTAATTTAAATAAAAGTGTATTGTTAAAAATGAAACTGAAAAAATTTTTCATCTCGAGTTGGAAAAGTGTCGATATGGAAATTAAAAAATGGAAAATCAAAATTAAGAATTATCATCAGAAAAAAAAACTTTTTTTTATTACTTAGAATGAAAATACACATTCTCTTAAATTCAATAGAAATGGGCAAATTTTTGATCAATTGAATTTTTGAATTTTATAAATTTTCAAGTTGTCAAGAATCGTAAGAGTCAAGTTTGACAAGAAATGTCAAAAAATGATAATGGGTAAGTGTTAACAATGCGAATGATGAAAAAATTGAGAAATCATCAAGCAGAAATTGGAAAAATCGATGTAAAATGTTGAAAAAGATTTGCGAATCATGAAATTCAAAAATTTGTTAATTAAATACAAATGAAAATTTTTTTAATAAATCATGAAAAAAGAAAACTATATGAAAATAAAATTCAACTCAGAAAAATCTTGCAGTAAAGTGCAAAAAACACTGTCAAGAAGAAAAATTGTTAAAGTAAAAAAATTATTTTAAAATATTTATTAAAAAACGAATTGAGTCAAAAAACTCAGATTTCAAAAAGTATATAAACATAATATGCTGCAGGAGTTGAATATGTAAATTGTGAACCTGGAAAAAGCTTTGTTCTTAAAACAAAAAATTTTGAAAAAATTTGCAAATCATCGAATTAAAAAATTTTATTGAAATAATAGATAATTTTTTTGAAAAATAAAGGTAATTCTATAAATAACCATTAAATTAAAAATTATGAAAAAATCAAAATTTATAAAAATAAAATGTAACTCAGAAAAATCTTGTAGTAAAATGCAAAAAATATTGTTAATGAGGAAAATTTTTATAGTACAAAAATAATATTTAAATATGTGTTAAAAATCAAATTAAGTCAATAAACTCAAATTTCAAAAAGTATGTATAAATATAAAATGTAAAAGTTAAATACAAAAATTGTGAACCTGAAAAAAGCTTTGTTCCCAAAACAGAAAATGTTGTAAATCATCGAATTTGAAAAATTTTATTGAAACAGTAGATAATTTTTTTGATGAATAAAGGTACTTCTATAAATAACTATTTAATTAATAAATCATGAAAAAATTTATAAAAATAAAATTTAACTCAGAAAAATCTTGCAGTAAAATGCAAAAAACACTGTCAATGAGGAAAATTTGTATAGTACAAAAATAATATTCAAATATGTGTTAAAAATCAAATTAAGTTAATAAACTCGAATTTCAAAAAGTATGTATGGGTCATTTCATGGCAGATTTACAGTCAAAAATTTTTTTTCAACCAAATATTTTTTTTCGTGTTTTCAGATCAAAAATAATTACATGTATTTTTTTTTTTTCAATGTGATACGTGAAAATTTCGAAATATGATTTTTTGAAGTTTCGTAGTCTGTAAAAAAACTTTTTTTATGGCAAACTGTTAAAACAGTTTTGAAGATAAAATGTTACCTTTTCACCTTAATTGTGCCTAGGCGTACAAGCTTTTAAAAAAAATGTAGCACACCTACCGTTGTTTTTTTTTTAACAACAATATAGTGCATTTTTATAAAGAAATTTATTTTTTCCAAATTTGGCACTATTTTTTTTTTCGATAAATTTTTTCAAAATGTTTATCAATAGGCATGCAAAATTTTGGAGTGGAGAAATGAAAATTGTAGGTGTAACGAATTTTCTTAATCTGCCTCGCGCGTTGTTACTGCGCGCACTTTGACAGCAGGTAATGGTGTACAGAATAAGTTCACTTATGGGCAGTGTTTATGTCAAAATTTTTATTAGTTCAAATTAACACTTGAATCTTACAACTTGGCCTTGTTCTTTATTGTTTATAATAATAATTTGTTTTTTTTTTTCAATTATTTTACAATACAAGTATTAAAAAACTTCACTTTGTCAAACATTATATATAAAATGTAGAAGTTAAATACAAAAATTGTAAACCTGGAAAAAGCTTCTTTCCCAAAACAGAAAATGTTTAAAAAAATTTACAAATCATCGAATTCATAAAATTTAAATCGAAAAGTAAATAATTTTTTTTAAATAAAGGTATTTCTAAAGATCTCATTTTACAATATAACCAATAAATTTAAAAATCATGAAAAACAAAAAATATTGCAGAAAAGTGTAAAAAACAATGTCAATGAGAAAAATTTCTATAGTACAAAAATAATTTTCAAATATGTGTTACAAATTAAATTAAGTCAATCAACTCAAATTTCAAAAATTATATAAATATATAACGTAGAAGTTTAATACAAAAATTGTACCTGGAAAAAGCATTGTTTCCAAAACAGAAAATGTTTAAAAAAATTTGCAAATCATCGAATTCAAAGAATTTGAATTAATTAGTAGATAATTTCTTTGAAAAATAAAGGTATTTCTATAAATAACCATTTGATTAATAAATCATGAAAAAATGAAAATCTATGAAAATAAAATGTAACTCAGAAAAATATTGCAGTAAAATGCAAAAAATATTGTCAATGAGGAAAATTTTTATAGTACAAAAATAATATTCAAATATGTGTTAAAAATCAAATTAAGTTAATAAACTCGAATTTCAAAAAGTATGTATGCATAAAATGTAGAAGTTGAATACAAAAATTGTGAACCTGGAAAAAGCTTTGTTCCCAAAACAGAAAATGTTGTAAATCATCGAATTACAAAAATTTTTATTGAAACGGTAGATAATTTTTTTGAAGAATAAAGGTACTTCTATAAATAACCATTTGATTAATAAATCATGAAAAAATGAAAATCTATGAAAATAAAATGTAACTCAGAAAAATATTGCAGTAAAGTGTAAAAAATACTGTCAATGAGGAAAATTTTAATAGTAAAAAAATTATGGAGCCTGGAAAAAGCATTGTTCCCAAAACAGAAAATGTTAAAATAATTTGCAAATCATCGAATTCAAAAAATTTAAAACAAGAAGTAGATAATTTTTTTGAAAAATAAAGATGTTTCTATAAATAAACATTTAATTATTAAATCACGAAAAAAGAAAAATCTATGAAAATAAAATTAAACATAGAAAAATCTTGCACAAAGTGAAAAAAACACTGTCAATGAGGAAAATTTTAATACTACAAAAATAATATTCAAATATTTGTTAAAAATCAAACTATGTCAATACACTCAAATTTCGAAAATTATATATATCTAAAAAATGGGAGTTAAGTACGAGAAATTGAAACTGTCAAAAAATACTTCAAATTATACTCACGGGAAGATACGAAGTAGGAAAATTAAATTTAATGTAAGAATCTGGCAAAAGCTTGTAGCAAAGTGTAAAAATAGGTCCATCCGGTCCGAGGAAATAACACAGAATTTCGAACTCCTGAGGATTGCTCCTTTTGAAAATGTGATGCAAGCCCCATCCAGCGTTGTCATTTATTCCAAAAATCGACTCTATTAGAATCGTGAAAATTTTTTGAAGATCCGAAATGCTCGACTCTTCGATCATGACTGCCAGTTCTTTGCATCGTTCCATTATTGGGCAATTCAGACATCCCTGAAGCCGTGCCTAAATTTTCAAACAATGTTTATTAATTTACATAATTTTTTTTTAATTGCCAAAAAAATGTTAGATGCTAAAGCAACACACAATGAAATGTCAGAGGAATTGAAAACTTGTCAAAAATTGTAGCTTTTCTTTTTTATTCTTTAGTAAACAAACTTTTTGAAAAAAAAATGTTTAGTATCTTGACGCTGTAAATAAAGAAAAAAGGAAAGAATTGGATGAGGATGGTTAACACACGTTATTAAAAAAACATTAATAATTGAGCGTTACAAATTAATTTTTTTAAATAATGGAAAGCAGTTTTTAGATTGTTAAACGAATTATACAGCAATAAAACATTGCACAACAGTAAATTATAAAAGTATGTTTTTCGTAAATTATTATTTCTTTAACAATAATATTAGTGAATCAATTTTAAGTATTAAAAATTATTTTTATTTATTATTGTTATTCAAAAAATCAGTGTAGTAAATAAATGAAAATATATACGGTCAACGTTAGGTCCCAATTCTGACATCGAACAGGATACAAAGGGTGCTGAAAATTTAGGGAATAATTATTATACAGTGAAAAAATAATTTTTTTCAATATAGTTTTCTAATTCCATGAAATTAGGAAAAAAAAACAACTTTTATTGGTTTTTGTGTTTTCTTTTCACAGTATTTTTAATGCATTAATATAGATAAAAATTAAAAAATTTAAATATATAATAAAATAATAAATTATTTGACTAAATTGTTATACATGTGCATTAGGGTGGTCCTTAGTAACATTGATTTTCTACCGATAGACTTAGCGATTGACGCACCCCCCTTAAAGTTACTAAATATAAAAAAAGTAAGAAAGCCAAGTAAGAAATCGAAGCAAATTAACCCGTGCCTCAAGAGCGGTAAAGTTTAGTGAAAATAGCAATTTTTATGAAAGAACCATATTTACGAAAAAAATCGTAGCATTTTCAAATTTCAATCGATTTTCGATTTTTTTATGTCGTTGTAATCGCTAGAGATGCCCGAAACATGAAAAATAATCCTCAAACGTCTGCATCAAGAATTACAATTTTGATCCACGCATCTATTTGAGTATTATTTTCAGACTAAAATAGAACTTTACTAAGAAAGTTAAAATTAAAAAAAATTGTAGATTTTGATTTTTAATCATAACTCTGCAATATTTTTTTAAAGAATTACTCTTGAGCATTTGTTCTTAAAAAAAAAAAAAAAAAAACTTCGTGCAAGAATTTTGAACCATTTTTGTGTAGCGCTACGAGGAATAACGCTGTTTTTGGGAAATGATGAAATTTCCGGCATCTTATTAACATAGGGCGAAGGTAGCGTTTGTTGCTCAAGATTTAGAGATCTACGTGATGTTAAGTTTTCATATCAGTATGTTTTTCGAAGTTTTCATATCTGATAGTTGTTGTCAGGGCCGGATGAAGGTTGTGGGGGCCCTTTTTCTAAAAAAAAAATTTTTTTCTAGTGTAAAGAACATTCAAATAATTAATTGATTTAGGTAACAGTTTAAGGGGGCGCGTAGGCTATGGCCTACTCATAGAAGAATTCAATAAACAAATAACATATGATGAAACACAAAAGCGGTACTTACTTTAAGTTGTAAGTGACTACCAAAAAAGATTTCCTGATGCCAAAAAAAAAAAGGTAATGAAAAGTTTATAAGCTTTTGATTTCAATACCTGAATAAAAAATGTACTCATTCACTGCTATGATCGTATTCAGGACATTAGTGCCTAGAACTATCATTAAATTAACAAATAATAAAAGACTGTGATTTAACAAAATATATTTGACTAATTTCACTAAGCTAATGTTGTTTTATTTGCTTCACCACTATCCCATTATGAAAAAAATGCAAATTTTTTTATGAAATAAAGAATCAATTTTGGAAATGAAGTTTTAAGTTTTTTACTCTTATAACAGTAGTTCAAAATACGAACTAGGTGTATCTACTATAAAAAGTTGGAGTTTACAATACATATATGTGACGTGCTCCAAAGAAAAGGACCCGAAATGCATCAGAAAAAGTTTTGCAAAATGATTTTTCCTTTTAAGAAAATTAATTAACTATAAAAAACACAACAACCAGGGCCGTATTAAAGGATGGATCGGATAGACCATGGCCTACAGACCCCGCAAACTGTAACCTAAATTAAATTAATTATTTGAATATTCTTTACCCTAGAAACATTTTTTTTTTAAAAAAAGGGGCCCAACAACCTTCATCCGGCCCTGACAACAACTATCAGATATGAAAATTTCAAAAACCATACTGATATGAAAACTTAACATCACGTAGATCTCTAAATCTTTAGCAACAAACGCTACCTTCGCCTTATGTTAATAAGATGCCAGGAAGTTCATCACTTCCTCAAAACAATGTTATTCCTCGTAGCGCTACACAAAAATGGTTCGAAATTCTTGCACGAAGTTTTTTTTTTTTTTTTGAAAAACAAGTGCTCAAGAGTAATTTTTTAAGAAAATATTGCAAAGTCATGATTGAAAATCAAAATCCACAATTTTTTTGAAATTTTAACTTCCTTAGTAAAGTTTTATTTTAGTCTAAAAATAGTACTCAAATAGATGCGTGGATCAAACTTGTAATTCTTGATACAGTCGCTTGAGGATTTTTTTTCATGTTTCGGGCATCTCTAGCGATTACAACAACATTAAAAAATTGAAAATCGATTGAAATTTGAAAATGCTACGCTACGATTTTTTTCATAAATATGGTTTTTTCATAAAAATTGCTATTTTCACTAAACTTTACCGCTCTTGTGGCACAGGTTAATTTGCTTCGATTTAGCTCAAATTTTGACTTTCTTACTTTTTTTATATTTGGAAACTTTAAGGGGGGTGCGTCGATTGAATTTCCAAAATGTCAAAATAAGGACCACCCTAATGTGCATAAACAAATATATTTTCATGAAAAAATATTTAATTTTTTAATAAAAAAAATTTTTAATCCGGATGCTGTAAAAAAAAGGAAAAAAAGGGAAGAATTGGATAAGGATGGTAGGAAATTTTTTTCAAACAATAATAAGCAGTTTTAAAAATTGTTAAACAAATTTTACAGTAACAAGACGATAAATGACAAGAATATTTTTTCATTTATCGTCATTTCTTGAATAATATTAGTAAGTAAATTTAAAGTCTTAAAAATTATTTTTACGTACTAATATCATTAAAAAAAACCAGTATAGTAAATAAATAAAAATATATACGTTCAAGGTTAGGTTCCAATTCAGACTTCGAACAGGATACAAAAAGTTCTGGAAATTTAGGAAATAATTATTACACAATCAAAAAATCATACATTTTCAATGTAGCTTCCTAATTCTATAAAATTAGGAACAAAAAATTTTTCATGTACACTTTTCTTTGAACAAACTTGGATTTGGAAAATCAACTTTTACTCGCTTTTCGCGGTTTCTTATAGGAAAAAATTTTTTTACCGTAGGCACGTCTACTGTTGATGACATCTTTCAACAGTATTTTCGATGTGTTTCCGAAATTTCGTTTTCTTTTAATATGAAAAATTGATTGAAATTGGAACTGGCGATTTCAAACTGTCACAACCAGTCACAACAGTTTTATTCGCGGCAATCAGCTGATTCTGTTTTTAAGTGCGCGAGTTGTGTAGAAATCGGAAAAATGGTAATTTCAATCACTTGGTAATCATATGGTACTTATCGGTAGTCCAAATTTATAATTTGGTAACTATATCTTAATTAATTATAAAATAATAAAAAACTGACGGTTATTTAGCCGACATCATAATATATATATATATATATATATATATATATATATATAATACCTCTTTCTTCTCTCTCGCTCCCCAACGGTTAGAAAAAGAAAGGTTTACTTACAATGCTACTATTTACAGAAATCAGGCTGTCCTTCTCTCTCAAGTGCACTGAAGAAAAAGAGATGGTAAATTACCGACGTGGACATTTTTAAACGTAACTTCCTATCTTCGTTCCTTTTCTAGCGCTCAATCAAACATAAGTCTGTCCTTGTCAGTGTTCATAACTTTCGGCAACACAGCAAGTGTCAATATTTCATGGCAATATCATCGAAACGTCAAAATTGGCAGATGTTATTGGATGTTATTTAGGTGTATACAAGTGTTACAAATAACGCTAATGATCACTAATAATTAATATATATGAAAAATGGTGAACCAGTACAAGTCCGCGATAAAACAAAAATTGTGTGTAGAAGAAGCCATAAATATTGCACAGTGTATGTGAATTTTCGGATTTCTGAGGATTTTATTTTTGAACGAGCGCAGTAATACTTGAAAGGTAAGTTTATTTTTCTGATTACATTTTTTTTTGTATGCGACGATAGTTTAGGCATAATTTTTCGGTTTTTTCAAATTTTCGACTGAGCAAAAAATAGCGTGTTATAATTTCATTTCATTTTGGTTGTTGTTCATTCACAAATTTGTAAACCCCATTTTAAAAAATTCTGAAATTGAAAGAAAATAAATCCAAACAATTTTATATCGAAAATATAAGAGACTTAATTTTAGTTACAGAAATTTATCATAATTTTTAAAAATTGCATATAAAAATTTTTTTATATGAAAAAATGACGTTTGAAAAACAAAATAATAATTTCCCTGTGATAAAAAAAAACTGCACAATCCTTAATTTTCAATTGCACTTTTCCTATGTTCATTATTTGCTATCTCTAATTATTTATAGAAGTCAGAAACTAAATCTTCAAATTTACAAACCCTGAATAAAATATAACTAACTTTAAAAATGACAAATATCACACATCAACTTTATTTAATTGTTTATGTCCATTTTTCGATGTAATTTGAATTATTGTGCTCGATTTGAAATATTTCACAATTAATTGTCTATACAAACTTCACGAACGCACTTTTTTACCCATATAAAATGTGTAATATATACTTTTTCGAACATGGTATGTTTACAAACATTTTTTTTTATAACAAAATAAATTAGTGTTATTTTGTTACGGCGCACCTAGATTAGTACTATACACAGAATATAGGTCATTTTTGAACACCTAGCACATTTTTTAACCCCATTTTCAGATTGTGCAGTAAAACTTAACATTTACCCAAAGTACAAACCTTTTTCCTCATTAAGCAACAATAGCTTATTTATTTCTAGTTGAAACTATGTCTGGAAAAGGAAAACTGACCTCGAAGAAGGCCAGGAACATTCAAGGCATCAGTGAAACGAGCCCTGAATGCGACGAATCATCATCTACTTCAATGATGACCACAAATTCTGCGACGACTACTACGACCACGGCTTCGTCTACGTCCTCAACGGCTTGTTTGCCTTTAATAAAAGTAGCCGAGAATGAGAAACACCTTCCACGTTACACCAGCATCCTCAAAAGGAGCCTCGACGAGGGTATCGGCATGGAAGACTTGGACATTCTGCAACTTGAACTTGAAACACTTTTGTCCTCAACGGTAGTCCGTAGCCGAATTCTTCAGGAGGAGATGTCGAGCTTGTCCTCCGCTGAAGAACGACGTGATCGACGATCAAAAAGTGGAAAAGGTATCATGATTGTTGCAATATATTATTGTACCAAAGATTGAAAGTATGAAAAAAGGAAAATCCGAATTTTCATTAAGGTATAGCTTCAAAATCCCAAAGGAAATTTTTTCTGAAAGACCCTTTCCAAAAATGTTTTCTGCTTTCGTTCTTAAGGCTAGAAAAAAATCTTGTTTAGGTTTGTCGCTTCTGGAGAAGAAAGTACGCGATGGTGGAGAAAACAAAGCTGTGAAACTCAGAGAAATGAAGACCCAGTCTCCGCATTCCGCAAAACCTTTGAAACAAAGGACGATAAAGAGTTCTAACAGCGCTGGTAACCATTTGGTGCCAAATCCCCATGAGCTCATTCGAGTCGAGGGTTCCAAGACGGATGTTCCTGTCTTGAATTTTCCCATGAACGAGACTTTGAACAAATTTTGGGCGTCCGTGGATCCATTTTGCGCTGATATCAGACCCGAAGATATCAAACTTTTGGAGGAACTCGCCAAGTCGCATACGGACATTTCCGAGTTCAAAAAGATCCCAGCGTTGGGAAAACATTACAGTTTTGTTTGGGCGCATAACGATCTTTTGCAGGTCAGTTTATTGACTTCTAGTCCAGCATAGAAAGTTATTTTTTCCAGTTTATTTTTGGGGATTTTATAATTTCACTTTTATTTTTTTTTTAAAGGAAGAAGAAGGGTCAATAGCAGCTGGAGCTGGAAACCATAATAATAGGGATAAAAAAAAGTCTCGATCTGACGTGGCTCTTCTTCTTGCCAAAGCTGCTGATGGAGGAAAATCAAATGAAGCTTCTGGTTAGTACTTACAATAAAATTTTTCAACTCGTATATAAAATATTTTAAGTTCCTCAATTCATATTTTTCCATAATTAAAAATATGAATAAATACTTGAATTTTTCTTTGTTGAATAAAAAATTATTCAACTCAACTGTTTCTCTTAAACAAAAACTTTCCTTTTTTTCCAGGCTCACTCACTTCAAGAATCGTTTCTGCCCTTTTGGAAGAAAATGTCTATGTAGCTAATAATAATATGGACAAAAAAATTTTCCGGGATGGGGACCCTCCCGTTCTGCGAGACTTGTCCATACAGAATTCTATGAATTTGGAAATGAGGATGAACAAGGAACTTGCGGAACAGGTAATGTTACAAAACGTTTTTTGCTAGGAAAGTTACTGTAATTTACTGATGTCTCACTGAAAAATACGCTAATTCGTGACTTTCTGAATCAGGGGCGTAGGGAGAAAATATTTTCCGGAGGGTTTTCTTGGAAAAAATATTTTCGTAAACTTGCAATTTTAAATTTGTTTCCAATAAAAATTTCATTGAATTTTTGAATCTCCCTGTATAATAAAAAGAACTCTTCGCCCCTGAATCAGCAACTTCCTTAGATTCCCGTCAATTCCCATTATTTCCCATCAATTCCCATTATAACAATATTATATAAACATTATAAAATTAAAATAATAAGCATCAATTCCTTTTATTTCCCGTCAATTTCTGTCAATTCTTTTTTTTTCCCGTCAATTTCCGTTATTTCCTGTCAATTTTCATTATAACAATATTACATTCACAATATAAATATTACAAAATTAAAAAAACAAGCATCAATTCCTTTTCTTTCCCGTCAGTTTCCGTGATTTCCTGTCAATTATCATTAAAACAATATTACAGAAACAATTTAAACTTAAAAATAAAATAACAAGCATAACTTCCTTTTATTTCTCGTCATTTTCTGTCAATTTCCGTTATTTTCCCGTCATTTTCTGTGATATACCGTCAATTTCCGTTATTTCCCGTCAATTCCCTTTATAACAATATTACATAAACAATACAAACATTGTAAAAATACAATAGCAAGCATCAATTTCTTTTATTTCCCACCATTTTCTGTCAATTTCGGTTATTTCCCGTCAATTCCCATTATAACAATATTACATAAATAATATCAGCATTATGATATTAAAATAACAAACATCAATTCCTTTTAATTCCTGTCATTTTCTGTCAATATCCGTTATTTCCCCTTAATTCCCATTATAAAAATATTGTCTAAACAATAAACATTGTAAAAATAATGTTTACTGTTAGTTTTATTATGTATACATAAAAAAAACTGTTATTTGTTGTTATTTATATTATATATAAACTGTGTATTTCCTACTTATTAGCTAGTTTTTATATATGACTTTGAAATTCCAAGCGTTTGAAAATAACCAAAAAAAAAAAAAAAATTGTTCTATCATTTCTAGTAATAGAATTACTTCATAATTATTGATATTTAACAAATATTATTTAAAGTTTCTCATTATTCTTAATTTTAATCATGGGTGGAAATAAAAAATTAATTTTTTCTCATTTTTGTTCATTTCATAAACGTTTGGAACTTCAGGTACATGTTTTTATCTGAAAAAAACATTTCAATAATCTTATTTTATTTTGAATCTAATTTGTTTAGCTTCAAAAAAATTCGTCTAATACTTAACCTCCCATACCTTTTATTAACTTTCTTTATATTTTACTTTTCTTTAACTTTTTATTACCTTTAAATTAATTATTTATAAAATTTCCTTATATGCATTTAAAATTTATTCATTTATTCTTTAAAAACTTCTATTTTTTTCTGTTCTTGTACAGGGATCTTGAATATTCCATCTTCACATTTTTTCAAAACAAAAAAATGTATGTAACAAATCAATACCATCATCTTTTGAAATTTCGCCAATCAGTTTTATCTTCCTTCCTCTAGGAAGTTCAGTGTTTTCGATTAAATTCTTTATTATAACCAAAATATGAATTCCCTTCTTTTCCAAATTTACAATAAATGGATCACTCTATTTCTGAAAAAATCACAATTCATCAATATTTTCCCTAATTTTTATGCAAACATTTATTATTATTATTATTATTATTATTATTATTATTATTATTATTATTAAACATTAATGTGTACATAGATAGAAGTAAATCAAATCACAAATCTGACTAAATTGAGAGATTTTAACTCAAACCTCAAACTTAGTACTTTTAAATTCCTACAACCCCCAACTGTCTACGCCTTTGTTCAGAATTTTCAATTCATATGTAAATCCGTAGTGTACATTAATTTATAGAATAAAAATTGGAATCGTTTTCGTAGGGAATCCTCAACCCCGAGGCCCAAAAAAAGAACCCCGAAGACGATGAAATTTTGGCTGAAATCAAGAGATGCCAGCAAGAATTGACTGCCATTTCTTCGCACAACGTCAAGCAACTCGAAAGACTCTCGAAATTGGCTCAGAAAGAGAGCGAGCGACAAGCAATGAAAAGGAAAATTTCTGCAATCGACAACGAAGTCGTTGAAAATTATAACAAGTTAATCCTCTCGAAGCAAAGAAAAATGCCCCTTTCACGGAAAGAGCAGGAAAAAGCTTGGAGCGTTATCAAAGAAAGGGAAATACTTTTGGAACAGCTGAATCAGATGCCAAGCAATTACATTGGCGAAACTTTGTCATGTTAGTTTTTTTCACGTTTTTTTATTTAAATTATGACTATGCTGTGTTAATTGTGTACCACGTGTAGACTAATGTGTAACATGTTAAAATTTCTTTGACAAAGATTTTTTGGAAATAAATGAGTTAGTCGCAGGAAAAAAACCATTTCAATTTTTTATTACCAAAAAATTCGTATAAGAATAAATACTATTTTATCATTGAAATATTATCACTTGCTCGGCCACATTTTCGCTGATTGCATTTTTTTTCCGCAATTCCTTGACTGTTTGTTCCAAACTCTCTATCCTTTTTGTTCTCCGCGTGAGTCGTTTCTGTAGAATGTGAATTTTGTGTCTTTGCTGTTCAATGATAGACTTCATAAGTTTGTAATTATCAATGTCAGCTGTATTTCCTATCTGCTCTATGTTAATATCCCCAGGGTAACGAGGCTTTCTCCCAGTCTTCAATGGTGATTTACAAGCGTAAGAATGGTCCAGAACGTCTATAATACAAAATGTCATAAAATTTGATAAAATTTTTGCTTTTGTTTTAAAATGCATACCATTAATTCGTGAGTCTTTTGCCTCTGACTCTGTTCCATTTTGTGGTAAAACTCGTTTTGCCTTATTTTCTAACTGAACATTAGGAAGAGATTGAGTATTTAGCTCTTTTTCGTTTTCAAGATAAGCACCATTTGTTTCTGCAGTTGCAACATCGGCCCTACAAGAAATTTGTGTTTTTACAAAAATTTATTTCAAAATGTGGTTATCGATAAAAAGCGAAGGAGAATGATACAGACTTATCTGATTCGTGGGAAAACAAAGTTGGAATTGCTGTTAGTTCGAGAATGGCACGACCGCGGCCTGGTAATTTGCAAAAAGAAAGCCTGTCGAAATGGATGCTGCACAAAAATGCCTGTTTTGGGACAGGATCTTTCAGGCCACAAGCATCGATCCACAATTTCCTTCGATCGTCTTTTGGAAATCTACAAGTTTTTTAATTAATCAATTTGATAATAATATATATATACGATTTTGTTTGACTTTCTACTGATTTCTAAAAATTATTAATGAAATACCATAGAAATTGTTGAAAAAAATTTTAATTTAATTAATTTATTGAAAAAAAAGGCTTTAATTTTCAATATTAAAGAACTGCTTACGAGAAAAGTGATAAACCAGGTAAAGTTCTATCTCGGCAGTATATACATGATTTTCCACGATTTTTTATTCTTGTCACATTTGTAATGTACTCGGAAAAAGTGAGGTTCACTTTGGAAAGATCATCAATATCTTCATCACGCTTGATGAGACGCAATTTTCTCGTGTTAAATGTTGCGCTACAAAGTAAAAATAATATATACATTATTCATGCTGTTATCATTTGAGAAAGTGTAATTTTAAATAAGAAAACTAGTAATGTTTTTTGTAAAATATACGAAAAAAAATAGAACATATATGTTACATGATTCGAGAAAAGATACCTTAAGGTACTGATTGTTAAGGCATATTATCTGTCTCAAAGGCATTGGAAATTAGGCCTAAACGATTTGTACTGTAAGGTATCTTTTTTCAAATCGCGTCACATATTAATACATAACGATCAGAGTAATCAAAAATATGCATTTGCATATTGTATGTTTATTTTACATATTTACTCAGTTTCAGCTTATTATGCAGATTCTGCATATTTTTTCGTAACGACTTAATATTTTGATTGAAAAGTACGTCATTGCCAGTTGCAATTTTTATTGCATATTTTACAGATTTTGAAACAATGGAAGTTTTTATTATTCCAATAGAATGATTAGAGAATGTTTTTTTAAATGCAGAATTTTTTTTAAATTTCAATTATATAAATGATTGCTTTGGACGACGCAGAAAATAAAAATTCGAAAAATTGTTTTATAAGTGATTAATGAAGAAAAAATGAAATGTGCGAGATTTAAACAGTACTCGATCATTTTTGAAAGTTTCAGAAATGCCAAAAAAAGACGAGAAATACTGAATATATTTTAATAATCTATAAGTATGTAGAGATAATATTTTCATCAATTTTTTTCAAAAATTACTCTTTAAATTCTATAGAACATATAATTCTGTGAATTCATATAGAATACCATAAATACAAAACAAAATTCTTAACCATTTTCTAAATAATAGAAAAATAAAGACTGAAAATCGATAAAAAAGATCTGTTTTCCAAAAAATTGATTTAAACTATCAAAATCGCTGAAATTTTCAATACTACAAATTTAAGGAAAAATACTGTTTACTGAAAAAGTCATTAAAATTATTGAAATTGATAAAATTTTTAATTTTAGAGCATTTGATTCTGGAAACACGTCATTATCAGTTGCATATTTTTCATTTTTTTTATCATATCATGGTATTTTTTTGTGCACATCAATGCGATATTATTAATTTTTTTCGTGCATATTTTCGTTCACTCTGATAATGATATTGAAATAAATAATAAAATAATATATAAAACCAATATATATCAATATATTTTATTATATTTATCTATTTCATTCATATATGTATATGTAACATAAATAAATAATAACAAAATAAATAAATAATAGCAATTTACCCAAATAAAAATACATTAATTTTTGTAAATATCACAACTTAATTTTTATTTATTACAAAAGAACTGTTATTTTTAAAAAATTTTATTATTTTTTCGCAAATTTTTTAGTTGTTTTTAGCAAAAGTCCCTAAACTAAACATTGTGTGAAAAAACAATATTTAAAATCAATACATTTTTCTACTCACTCATCAATGTACCGAATAGAAGGAGTTGAGTTTTTTTTCAAAACTCGTTTTTGAGTTACACCCACAACATTGAAATCTGATGGGGTAAAATGCCTGTTACAAAACAGAGCATTTTTAACTTGGCATTTCATTTTTTCTGGATCAAGTCCAAAAAAACCAAGCCACTCGTTTTCTTTCCCTGCTTGAATTCTGTAACATTTGTTTTATACGTGTTTATCGAGATGTTTTACAAATATGAGGATATGTATGAAAATAAAAAAATACTTGTGATATGAAATTCCATCTCGAGTATCGTTTGAGTTGAGCCCACATATAATGCAATAGTGCGACATTTTGGAATTACTTGATCTGATTGACGTTAGTAAACATGTAAACTGATAGATATTTATGCTACAAGGGAGAAAGAGGATGATTTCAACGAGTGCGAAGTTGGGCACGAGCGGCAGTGAGTGCCCAACCCAAACGCACGAGTTGGAATCATCTTTCTCCCATGTAACATACAATATTTTTTCCCGTGCATGTACAAAAAAAATGGCCACTTTTTTTGCGTGGAACGCGGGAGGAAAATACACTTCTTTAGGGAAACTACAACATATAATTTTCGACGCGACTTGGTTACTGTTGTGACAATTTGACAAAACAAAACACAACAAAACATA
This sequence comes from Platygaster orseoliae, assembly GCA_030522825.1. NCBI lineage: Eukaryota > Metazoa > Arthropoda > Insecta > Hymenoptera > Platygastridae > Platygaster > Platygaster orseoliae. The sequence goes on along the minus strand of JAPYZL010072463.1, from coordinate 274 downwards.
ATACAACAAACTTATGTACGTTATGTACACAAGTTATGACTCGTCGTGTAAAGTTGGCTGCGCGCATGTTTCTAAGAACACATTAAGTTAAGGTCTATAAAAAGGGAGTATACTCGGTCTCCATTTTGGACCCAGCTGATGGAGAAATCTGGGCGACTGGGCTGTAAACAGCGAGCAAGGCGTTTTTTATAATCGAATAAATTCCTCATAAAATCATAATTAATTATGATGTGACATAAGTTAACAACGGTAAAAACCAAAATACCTTGCTTTT
>JAPYZL010072421.1:0-11838 GCA_030522825.1 Platygaster orseoliae | reverse complement strand
ATTTAAAAAAAGTTTGAATAAATTTGCTTGAGCTGTATCTCCGTAAAAAATCAGCGAAAAAAGTGTTTTTTGTTTCAAGTTATCCCTTACCCCCCCCCTCCCCCCCTCCTAAGAATATTTGAAATTGTTGAATTTATATTTTAAAACAGCAATTGTTACAATTATATAATTTTTTGTTGTTGAAAATTTTGAGTGAATTAAAAATGACAATGCATGACAATATTTTTAATGAGAAGTGAACAATAAGTGTTAACAATATTTTGCATATATATTTAAAATATGTTTAAAAAAAATGTTGTTGCACCGGGAAAAAATGTTCACTCTACATTGAACATCAAGATGAACATCAAACGTACCTGAAGCTGGATGCAGATGAATTACGTTTATGATTAAAAGTAAGTTGAAATGTTTAAAATAATGTAAAAAAATTATTTCCTAGGAACTTGGGTACCCTGTATATTTTTTAAATTATTTTACATATAAATGCTTCAAACTATTAAATTGTTGAAGATTTCTAAAATTTTAATTCTCGAAAAATAAAAGGTTTTTGTGTTATGTACTGCTTATATAAAATGTAAAATACTTGCTAACGAATTTTAAATTATTATTGAATAATTTATCAATTTTCGGTGAAACAATAAGGTTTTTATACTCTTTTAACGTTTTCAAGATTTCCAAAAAACTTTTTTTTTGTTTATTTACAGCGGTCTACGAAAATTTGTCACAAATCATGGACAAAAGGAAGTAACAATTTTCTGAACGTCCTTCGTAATGATAAGAAAAGTTTTAATCATTTATAAGGGCATGAAAAATTTCATATTTTCGAACTTTGAAGAAACCGATACTATTTCATTTCCAAACTCTAAAATCCATGAATATTCATTCTCGCAGCTAATCATGCGTAATACACTCATGTAACACTTCAAACTAGAGTACTGGAGTATGATATCAAATCAAGTTTGTTTTCCAATTATTACCTATTTCTTGTATAACATTTACTTCATTTCGTTTTTCTCCAATTACGAATGCATGATATCCTAAACTTTCATCTTTCTAAATCGCTGAAATTGCTCTCATTAACGTTTAATTACTACAAGGTCGATGAACATTTTCCTAATCTTGCTATTACATCTTTATGTTGAGTAATTACTCGAAGAGAAAAGGAGAAAGTTATTTGAAAATGTCTGTTTATTAAATAATTTATAAAAAAGTTGTTGACAACTCGTTTTTTGAATAGATGTGGTCATAGAATGAAGGTGAAAGTACTGGTGCGCAAACTTATTATTTCGAGCGATGCTGTATAAGGTAACGGGACTTCCCCCCTTTATTTGCTCGCGAGACATGGAGAACTTCATGGAAGACTGTGAAAGACTTAGTCGAATGTTGCATGTGAACATATAAGGTTCTTTCCTTCGCAAACAGCGTCATAGGTGAGTTTCCAAAATGTATTTTGGAGCTTCGGAATAACGGAAACTCCAAACTAATTGAGTATCTTGCGATAAAAGCGATAACTTGAAAAGTGAAGGTACCAGGAACGATTTGGAAATTTATCGTGCTACGAAAGGACGCGTACATATAAACAAATTTATAGAAAGACAAGATGACCTTGTCAGAAAAATCAAGAAAAATCTGACGAGTTAATTAGAAATGACAAGCTTTGGATTTGGAATTTGTTAGTTTAGGCTTTAGTTGGAATAAATAGGTTAGTTTTTATATTTGCAGTATTCGTCTACTGGGCAGTAATAATTTTTTCTGAATTAGTGCGTTCTGGGATAAAAATTATGAAATTTGGCGTGACAGTGAACATGAACATGAGAAATCACCAAATTTTTAAAAGTTATGTTTCATGAAAAATAACACATTTAAAATTTTTATGAATTAAAAATTCAGTAAAAGATGTGTTTGTCTTTAAAAAAATTGAACAGAAATTACGAAAATTATAAACATATATGTAGATTTTTTTTGTAACAATTTCATACCTATATAATCTTCCAAAATCAATAGAAAATCAATTACATACGAATTTAACTATTTTAATTGAATTACGAAGTAAAAAATTATACAATTTGCAATTTGTAGGATAAGTCAGAGATTTTTGTTTTTTTTTTGTCTTTAACATATTTATAAGTAAAAAATTATAAATTAGTTGTTTAAAAAAAATTGATTTTCGAAACATAATCATATAATTTCTTCAAATTGTTCTAACCAAAGTATTTATGATAAAACAACTATAAGCAAAAAAGAAAGACATTCGAAAAATCGTCTCAAATATTTATTTTACATCTGATTCGTAATTTTTTACTGATTAGTATGATTTTCGCAATTTATCAAAAATTGTTCTTTTGCACATTCTTTCCTATATTTTTTAATTAAAAAATGGCTATATATCTACATTGTTTCTCAGCACCGTGTGAAAACAAAACAGAAAAACATGCGGTCTGCAATTTTTTATGTTAACAATCCTTCGAATGCAGTCATTGAAGGCCTACGACATTTTGCAATTTAAATTAATAACAGACATAGCTACATAAAGTTTAATGAATACACAAAAGCAAGCAAGCGTGAAATCATTGCATGCAAGTGCGTTTGAAATCCTACTTTCAGATTGATTCTAACTTCAGTTTTAAACTGATTTCACACTTTATTTCTAGGCTTGGAGATGAAGCTTTCTTTGATCACCTTTTTGCTGGTAAGTTGGAATAAACATTTTGAAGCTTGAGGATATTTATATTCAGGAGTGTGGATTTAGAAAAAATTTTTTTGAAAGTTAGAGACTGTCTATACATCACGTAAAAAAATTTTCAGAAGTTTTTCAGCTTAATTAATTTTATTCATTGAATTTAATGAATTATATAATTAATTAAAGCTTAACGCAGTTTTCAATAAAAAATATAAATACTTTCAGAAATTTTTCGTATTTTAAAATAGCGTAAAAAACACAAAACATATGAAGATTTTTAATGCGCAGAAAACAATTTTTTTGAAAAGCTTTTGTGATTTGGTCAATTATTTCGAAACAAGCAGGAATTTTCATGAAAGCGATCAAAAAAACTTTTATATGAAACATCTGGAATGATAAAAAAAAACTGATTTTCAATATTCAAAAATGATCCTTAGTTATTTTTTAGTTTTTTTTACACTGAAAACTCATTTATATCCACTCTCTCTATCTCACTCTACACTCGTTTATATCCTAAAATTCTACTGAAATCGCGGATATAAAAAATATAAGTGAGATAGAGAGAGCGGATATAAATGAGTTTTCAGTATTGAAATTGAAATGTTTAAAATATGTGGTCACTAGAACGTCAAACATTATTTACTTAATTAATTATCACATTGATGACATACTTTTGAAATTCAAATGTATAAAGTTAAATATTTTTCGATCTGAAAGTTGAAAAATTATACAAATTTTGAACTTTTGTGATAATTTTATCACTGTTTGTCTTATTTTTTGAAGCTGGAATTCAATTAATTCGATTTCTAATAAAAAGTTTTTAAGTAAAAGATTTTTCGTATTATTTTTGAAACTCAGAAACAAATATCACGAGAAGTTTAGTACCAAAAACGCGAAATTTTACAAATTTTGAATTTTGTCAAGTATTTTCGAATTTTTGAACTTAAGTTTTCGAAAATAATATAAAAATTAATATATAATATTTATTTATTTTAAAGTAACTCAAAAATTTAAAATAAAAATTTTGAATTTAAGTTTTTGCTGAATATTAAAAAATTATTTCAAGTTTTAAACTTTCTTGATGGTTTACGATTTTTGCTGTAATGTTCTTTATATTTTCGTAACTTTTTTAAATGTTTCCATCTATATAATTCAAACCTCAATTACATTACATTCCATTTTAAATAGTTATTAATTTTTAATCGGGCATAAAACAATTTTTTATTTTGATTTGTTTGAATTTTGAAACTTGCTGATAATTTTCTTTTTTTTTTTCGAAATTCGTAGTGTAATTACTCAATTTCGCGGTTGAAAAATTCGAAATTATCACTAAGTTTGAAATTTGTGTGGATTACTTCAAGTTACTATTATTTTATTAAATTCAAAATGTATAATAACTACAACAAGTTCTGGTTCAAAAGTACTAAATTAACAAAAATAGTTCTCAATTTTTGTTATTTATCAAACAAAACAATTGACAATGGTTTCAGAATTTTTCGTGTAATCCAAGTCAGAATCATAATATTACCCAAAGTTTGCATAGAAAAATGTCTATTTTACATGATGTAGTTGAAATTATAAATAAATGTTATAAAGCTTAAATTATTAATATAATAAAAAACATAGCACATTTCGAATTCGATTGGCTTTTTTTACATTCGTTTTATTTATTTAATTGGTAATTAAATCTTTAGAATTTGGTTTTGAAATTACTTGCTTCGAACTGTCGTGATTTTTTTCAATGTACTATTTAATAAAAATGTAATATATTTTAATTAAATATTTAAACATACTTTGATGTAATATAATTAATTGACAGCCCTAAAGGTATTTGGAAAAAAAAATTTTGATACTAAAATACATTAAAGTTTGAAAGAATTTGTTTTGTTGAAAATAAGTATGTGAGTATCGCGATACACATTTCGAATCATTTTATAAAATGATAATCAAAAAATAAAAATAAGTGCAAATCTATGTGGGAGAAAATAAAAAATTATGAAATTTAGTTTCATAATTTATATCATTTCACCAATAAATAAATAATGTGTAAATAAATAATATGTAAAATATGTAATAAATAAAAAAATTAATGTTATAAATAATGTGTAAATAAAATAATAAATACGCACATAAATAATAAAAAACCAATAAATAAATGATGTGAAGATCCAATTTTTTTTTCAAGGGTGAAAAAGTGTTCTTTCAATATATATTATGGACTAATGTCATGTGTTTTCTACAGCTTCTTGTGGCCTGTGTAAATGCGGGGGATATGCTGCGAAAAAGCATTGTTTTCGACAAAAATACCCCAAAAGTGTTTTACTGTCCACAACAAAAACCAACTGGAATTGATAAAATGATTGTTAAAGCCAAACCACTGTCGCGACTTTGCCAATTCGAGGGTGGACCAATTCCGGAAGATTACAAAAGTGATTGCTACAATGACGTCGACGAGACTGAATATGCTTGCAAAGAAAAATATAGAATTATGGTGAGGCAGTTAACTCTACATAGATATTTTTGAAAATATATTTAAAACTCGATTCTATACATGATTTTCAAAAAGAATATTACGAAATGAAAATTTTAAATCCAAGAATCAAAAATACAATGAACTTCGGAGTATTGTTCTTACGAATAATTTCATTATTATAAATAAAAAATTTCACTTTCAGAAACGAATCAACAACAAAGACGATCAACCAGAAAAAAAGGAGCCCGTCATGAAAAAACTTTAAAAACAAAAAATTAATTATTTTTTTAATACTAAATTTACTCTGAGTCTCTGTACATCTGCAAAAATTTAAAAAATATACCATGATTCGCTACATTTTTAAGCATAAAAGTGAAACCTGATGCTGCAATTATTATTTTTATTAACTTGTGATTAATGCAAAAATTTTTTATACAAAAAAAATAACAAAAACTCATCATGGCTAAGAGCGTTGACTTTTGTCCATCATATCTTCTGGTACAACTTTGGCTACTTTTCGTGGCTCTGTGATAAAAGTTTTTGGACACTTCATTGCTGTCCAACTTATTGGTACCATGGCGACATCTAAAAAAATACAAAAAGTTGATATTTCTGTGAGATTTTTTTGCTTGTGACACGCAACATGACACTTCAATTTGCATTATTTTTCATGACTTGTAGCCTATTTTCATAAAAATAAAAAAAATTTTGATGTAAAGAGAGAAATTTTTTTTTTACTGATGAAAGTTTGTTGATGAAGTGAGCGGATAACTTAGAAATTAGAAATTGTTGCTTTTTTGGTAGTTTTTGAGAACTTGTTTTGAAAAATTTACCTTCTTCACTGAAAGCGATTACAACGCCAAGTTCATTCTCAGCAGTACTGAGTTGGTACGTGTGCGGCTCAGTCATTGGTAGCTAAAATTCTAATAGGAAAATGTTTCAAAGAATTTTGGATGATAATTTTTCTTGTTCTTAAATAGTTATATACAGTTAATTGTAGAATTGGTAAAAAATTTTTGATGAAACACACTCTGAATTTTTGTGTTCGATTTATTTATGTCTTATTGTCAGATTTTATGAACTACAACATTTTTTTTATAACTTTTGAAAGTATATAAGAAATTTAAAAAATCAATTTTGAAAGTAGCTAAAATTCTAATAGGAACATGTTTAAAAGACACTCTGAATTTTATGTTTGATTTTTTTTGTCTTATTGTCAGATTTTATTAACTACAAAAATGTTTTTTACAACTTTTAAAGGTGTAATAATAAGAAATTGAAAAAATCAATTTTCAAAGTAGCTAAAATTCTAATAGAAATATGTTTCAAATACTTTTGAATAATTTTTCTTGTTCTTGAATAATTATATACAGTTTATTGTAGAATTGGTTAAAATTTTTTGATGAAACACTCTGAATTTTATGTTTGATTTTTTTATGTCTTATTGTCAGATTTTATGAATTGCATAATTTTGTTTATAACTTTTTTAAGTATATAAGAAATTGAAAAAATCAATATTGAAAGTAGCTAAAATTCTAATAGAAATATGTTTGAAAGAATTTCGAATAGTTTTTCTAGTTCTCGAATAATTGTATACTGTTTGTTGTAGAATTGGTAAAACTTTGTTCGATGAGATACACTCTGAATTTTGTTTGATTTTTTTATGTCTTATTGTCATACTTTATGAACTACAAAACTTTTTTTACAACTTTTGAAAGTATATAAGAAACTGAAAAAATTATTTTTGAAAGTAACTAAAATTCAAAAGAATTTTGGATGATAATTTTTCTTGTTCCTGAATAATTATATACAGTTAATTGCAGAATTGGTAAAAATTTTTTGATGAAACATACTCTGAATTATATGTTCGATTTTTTTATGTCTTAATGTCAGGTTTTATGAATTACAAAATTTTTTTTACATCTATTGAAATGATATAAGAAGTTAAAAAAACTATTTTTCAAATTAGCTTAAATTCTAGTAGGAGTATGTTTTAAAGAATTTTGAATAATTTTTCTAGTTCTTGAATAATTATATACAGTTTATTGTAGAATTGGTAAAAAATTTTTCGATGAGATACACTCAGAATTTTGTTTGATTTTTTTATGTCTTATTGTCAGATTTTATGAACTACAAAATTTTTTTTATAACTTTTGAAAGTATATAAGAAATTTAAGAAATAAATTTTGATTTATGAATCACTGATAGCTTATTAATATAAATTGTAAAAAATTTAACGTATAATTTATTTGTTTTTAAGTTCGGTAAACAGAACAAATTTTTTTTTTTCAACTTAAACTTCATTACAATTTCGAAACTAAATTTCCATGGAAATCTGAATTCCACTTTAATTTCAGATGCATGTTTTCACTAGAGGTAATTCCAAAACTTCAAATTGAAATTCTAATTCACTAGAAATCAAATGTTAATTGGAACAAAAAATGAATATTAATTTAATTTAGTTTAAAAATGTAACCAAAAAAATGACTTCAAATTTTATTCAATGGAAATTTCAAATCATATTTTCATTTTTATTAAAAAAAATTCAATTTTTAAATAAAATATTACATTCTTTAGATGAACGTTTTTGTTCAAATTTTGTTAAGTAAAAAACCACAGGAAAACATTGAATTTGAATTTCCCAAAAGGATACAACTCTTGCCAAAATAATATCTCCAGGTCGAAATGACTGGTACATTTCCACACGATCCTTTTCTGTGGCTGTTACATCTTCTTTACGAAGAATTCCTCGATATGGCCTTGTCAGTACAATATCACCAACGCATTTAATTGTGCATTTGCAGAATCTCTGATTTACTAGAGTGACCATCGCAGTTACTATGTCTCCAGGAGATGGTACAATACTTTGTTCGGTCATTCCGTGGACTTCAATAATCAAAGTCTGAAGAATAAATAATTCGTTGCTTTAAACATATGAATACTAACAATATTTCGAATATTGCCAGATGTTTTTCAAATCTGTATTTTAAAGATTTGTCAAATATTTATAATTAATTTGGAACTTGAGTAATTCATGAGGAATTTTTGACACGTTTTTATGAAACCTATATATGTCAAAAAAATTTTTGATTCAAGAAAAATCATTGGAATTTTTCTGGAAATTGTATAAAAGTATTTTAAAAATGTTGAGAACTTATAGGAATTGCAGAAGATTTTAGTAACGATGATTGAGTTTGGTGTTTGAAAATTTTCAAAAATATGAAATTTCATTTATTTTCCGGAAAATTAATAAATTAATTTAAAAATAATGTGAAAAGTTACGTAAATAATGATAATTATTAAATTTGGTAATGAAAATAGATTTTAATATTTTTGATGATTCAGGAATTTTAATAAATTCACGTTTTCCAAAAAACAACAAACGTGAGCTCAAAAATTCTGAAGAAAAGTTAGTGAAAAATTTTTTGTAAAATCACAAGAATTTTCATCCCACTTTCCAGAATTCTCAGAAGATTAAGAATATTCTTGTGAGTGAAAAAAGTTAACAAAATTTTATGGCAATGAATGTCGATTCACAAATTTCAAAAAGTTTGAATAAAATTAAAAAGCTTTAAAAAAAATTTCATGCTTTTAATTGATTTAACAAATAACAATCAATTTTGTAAACAAATAGTAACCATAATATTATTACTTTTTTCATTTAAATTATCCATTTCCATCACAATTATATATATATTCATCTACATTCGTTATTGCTATGAGAATTATTTATTAAAATCAAATATGACTAATATTTTTATAATCATATTCACATTAATAATATTTATAATTAAGTCAGATGAATAAGGAATTTCATACGCTTTTTAAAATGAAATAAACTATTTCAAATTTTATTTGAACACTGAAATGAGCCAAATAAAAATTTGCATGGAAACATTTCTATTGTATAATAATCAGTATAATACAATTTTTCCTTTGAAATATCTTACGTTTTTCTCTTTTACTGGTTTAACAGTACCAGCAAATTTTGAATAGATATACCCAAGTTGCTCGTAGGTTCCACGTCCTGGAATGCACGTTTTGTCTGATGCACATAATCGTTGCCCTGTAAATAATAAATAATTTTTTTCAAAAATTCATTGAAATAATATCAACATAGATATAATACAGAGTATTAAAAATTGAATCAAGATAGAAATATGCAAATTTTATAATATTATGCAATTTTATTATAAAAAACAAAGTATGAGATTTATAATATTATTTATACATGAAAATTGATATTCGTGAACGTTACTTTTACTATACATTTTTAACGAAAAATCATGTATGGGAATGAGAAAAAAAATGAATGTGGAATGATGAAAAAATATTAATATAAACAAAAAAAAAATGAATTTGTTACTAAATTCGGAAAATGAAACTGACATAATTAAATAATAAAAACTATTGTCTCAATTCAGAGTACTTTTACTATATTATTTTTATTTATTCAAACTTTTTTGTTTAAGAACACTCATTATAAATCAATTTGATGCTGCCATAAAATAGCAATTATCAACATTTATTAACAATCGTGGAAAAGAATTTCATAATTAATTCAAAATAAAAATATTTATTGAATCATAACAAATTTTTTTAGGTTATTTCTTCTGTAGTTGAGTAGTGATTATATAGAACTTTGGTATGATATTCAAATTACCTGGAATACAAATGACTTCTGAGTTTTCCATTTTCACTTGTCAGATATAAACTTATGTAAATTTACGAAAGTCTCGTTTGTTTTTTTTTTTTTAGAACAATACAACAAAAGTTGGAAACTCATATATATACACACAAGCATATATACATATCAGCTGATCGTCTGTATATGTTATTATATGCGCGCGAATAGCTGTACTGCCAACCAAAAATACAAATAATTTCATCCTCATTGAGATTTGAAACACATGCGATTACCTTTTATGAATAATGAGGAGTTTTATTCAAAAAGGGTGTTAGCGCGCGAAACCGGGTAAAACATTGTCCAAACTCGTGACGTCATGTCGGAAAATTGCAATTCACAAACACGAAAAACAAAAAATCCAATCGATATAGATCTCGAAAAATCAACTCAAGTCTACACATTTACAACTTTATTCTTTATATAAAAGTTTTCGAGAAAGAAAATTAAAACTGCTTATTTTTGTGATCGAAAAATCAATATTTTTCAATATTCAACTCGCTGCGGATGATTTGTTATTCATCAGAACTGCATATTTGATAGCAAATATTGTACGTGGAGTTTCAGCGGAGACAACAGTTTTGAAAAAGCCATAAAAAATTGAATAACAATTAGTTGTTTTTTAATCAGAAAAAAACCATGTTTTTTTTTCACGGATCAAAAAACGTCTCGAAGTTTGAGCTGCGACAAAGTTTCCACGTCCTCGTCGACTGCTAGTATCTTGCCCAACTTTCTGGAAAATTTTAACTCGATAGCTTCATAATTAAGCGAAATACAGCGAGTTGAAGTGAAGCGCGCGATTTGCCGCTTAAAACATCGGGGACTTGGGTAGACATATTTTGAAAAAATTTTGTGAGGAGACATGTTCAAAAATTTTAAAACTTGTAATAGGTATAGGTAAGAAAATACTTATTGAAAAAATCCACACATGAATTGTTAATAAAATATAATATTTTCTTATGAAGTGGGAAATAAAAAAAAGCAGTAAAATTCACGATGACAATATACTATAAAGTCGTGATAGTTGACTAGAAAATGAGTTAAAATTTCATAAAATTAGGGAACAAATAATAGTGAAATTCATTATCATTATATAAAAATAGAATTCATGAGATGATTTATTGAAAAAATAAATATCTATGTTCAAAGTTACATAGCCAAATTTTGAGATATTATAGTTGGGGCGCATGTTGAAAAGTTTTTAACCTATTTTAGGTAGAAAAAATTTTGGTTATAAAAACATATGTATCTGAATTGTAAATAGTAATATACTAATACTTGATCAAACGAGTATGTTAATTAAATGCTGTACATAAAAATTACCGTTTAATATCTTTTTTTTAAGTTTACACACAAAAAAACTATTCTTATTACTTTGTACATTAAAAAAAAATGATCATTTTATATGGTTAACTTAAAAAATAAAATTAATCTTTTTTTAAAAAAATCTTTGGCGTCAAGCCGCTCAAAGTACTTATTACATTCTATTTTTAGAGAAAAATAAAAAAACATGTGTGAAATGATCATATACATTTATTTATTGGATATAATACGTATAACTATTGTCAATTCTTTATTTATATTTTTTTTTCACGTGGTCCTTGCGAGTTCCCAAAAATTTAATAAAATCTGCCCCCCCCCCCCCAAAAAAAAAATGTTTTCACACAAAAAAGGGGGTCGTCGGGGTCGTAACCACCAAAAAAGGTTTAATTTTTTTCCCAATAGAATAAATAAATGTTTTCTAACTATACAAAAAAAAACAACTTCTTACAGGAAATCCAAAAAATTATTATATCAACTTACGTCGTCTCAGCTGAAACTTACTCTAAGTCAAAATAGTGACTTTTTGTTCACAGTAACACACATGTGCAAAAAAAACATCTCAATAACATATCCTTGAATCGATCGTTGTGTACTTCCCACTTCTAAAAAAATCGACGGCTCGCTTTGGAAGAGAAATAACTCATTAGTTAATTGCATCCTTTCATTACATTATCTAAA
>JAPYZL010072386.1:0-10379 GCA_030522825.1 Platygaster orseoliae | reverse complement strand
AAAAGGTTTTTTTTTTAAATAAATTTATTCATGACAAATATTTGTAATGAATTTTTTGTTGAATTTGTCCGGATTTTGGTGGCGCACCCTGTATATAAGATTTCTATTTTGCGCGCTTTGAAAAGCCGGGTTTCCTCTACGAAAAATCATTATTCAATGTCATAATAATCTTTTGAAATTTGAGTAAATATTTAATAATCATGAGAGAGTTTTTATTGTTATCATTTTTTGCTTTTCAAAGATATGCTCTAGACCTATATTTGTAAAAAGTTTAAAAATTTGGAACGTTGGAAAATAAGAAATGTTTTACTCATGCTCCTATTATTCATAGAATAAGAAAATTAAGCCAATGTAAAAAGACATGTACGAAAATATTTTCGAAGAAAACAGCTCAAATTGTAATTCTGAATAAGTATTTCATACTTTTATCATTTTCAAATAACGACTAACTAATAATTCATTATTGTTACGATGTTGCTATTTCGAAGTGATAAGGAACGTAAATTTATCACTAACTGCAGTGTTCAAATTTGACAGTAACTTATTTATAGTGCCTTATTCTTGAATGTATTATTTATCATCTAAGTTAAGATTTTAAATTTATACTTTCGAAGTTTAGAGTTGTAGGTTATATTTTTAATGCGTAATTACATTTGCCTTTGTATTTGTTTTGAATTGTTGAATTAAAATATTTGTTTCTGTAAATAAATGTGTATGCTCTGATTTGAAAACCTAATTGTTAAATACTTTCATTTTGACAACCCTGAAAAAAATATGTATAGGGGAAATTTCAAAACCAAATGGCTATTCTTGAAGAAAACAGTTGAAAGTAGAATTCCTAGAAGCTTAAAACTTTAAAATATAATATAATATATTATATCAACAATTTTCATAACTAAAAAACTAAATCATAAACGATCAGCGCTTAGAGTAAATGAAAAAGGTAATATTTTTCAAGCTTTCGGCTCTTTATTTGAGCCCTCATCGTAAAAATTGTGTTATAACGAGAAAATACGTTTTTTGACTTAATTTAATTACGACTCAAGAAAATTTGAGTGAATAAATCAATGAATTTTAATGTTTTTAATGTTAATGTTGAAGTCATGATATTGGAAAAAAGGAAATAAGCAAAAAAGATTTGACCCGAGAGTGAAAAATGTGTTAGCTTGGAATGAATCGCAAATTTTATGGGGGACATATTGACTTCAACCAATTTTTCTAATGGGGGTTCAAATAAAGAGCCGAAAGCTTAAAAAAGATTACATCTTCCATTTAACCTAAATGTATTTGCTCCTGGTCATCGTTTACAATTTAGTTTTTTAGATAATGGAAGAGCGGTTTGGACATAATCTTTCATAATTCTCCAAAAAAAATAGTTCACTTTTGCAGAGAACTTTATTTGTAATCCACTCAAGATCCAAGTTAAAGAATTCAAGAAAAACTCTTAATACGTTTTTAATCATTAAAAAATTTGAAATACTTTATGATCAACTTCAATGATATGCTAAAATTTTTATGTAATACATAGCTAACAAAAATGATTGTGGAACTTTTTTATAGTTTTTTGAAAAACATGACTTCGAAATATTTTGTATAACATCTACTTTCTCTAAATATGTCTGTCGTGAAACAATGGTTCATTATCATTCAAACAGTACTTGGGAATAATAAAAACCCTCTCATCCGATAAGATTTTTTAAATACTCATTCAGATATTTTCGGACAAAAAACTGACAGTTTTAGTATTGACTCCTCGGATAGTTTAAAACTACTTCCTTCCCATTCTCAAAACTTCTTACGTTTGCAGACTTGAACTTTTTAATAATTGTCATACATTGAAAGAATTTTAAGGAACTCAAAAACTACAGGTACGCTTTGCAGCAGTTCATCACTATTTTCGTCTTGGAGATTTCCTCCCTCATCCCCATATTTTACCAAGCTTTTTGGAAAAAAAACACGTGACGATTTCCCGAGCTGATAAATTCGGTTCCGAGCGTTTTACAGTGGCAATCTTTTTCGAGCACGCGTCGTACGAAATTTATGCCCCTGTTGCAGTGAAATGTGCATCGGACTTTAAAACCTCTCATAAAAAGGTATTGCACTTTCACCCCCGCACAATTTTTACGGCCTTTCCACGAACAGGCTTATTGTACGGTTCATGGATTATTGACCCGAACGCATGGGAATACGCTCGAAAATATTAATATCCACGCGTCATTAATGAAGTTTTATGTTTTCCACGGGTTTTATGGAACCAAATTTTTAAAGACAGTATTGCAAGAATTTTTTTCCATGGCGTATGGTTTTACTGCGTTTTAAAAATCGACGGATTTATAGCGCTCTCGACGTGGAAATGAGAGCTTACATGATTTTTCTATTAGTATTCAAGTATCAGTGAGGTTTTAATAGATGCGTTTCAACCATAAAAAATTTTGTTACATCGTTAGGCGACGTGATGTTGATAAAGAAGTTGATGGCGAGTGAATTTTTACTCTGATGGCCACTGCAGTATTCTGTTATTATTATTATTATTATTATTATTATTATTATTATTATTATTATTATTATTATTATTATTATTATTATTATTATTATTATTATTATTATTATTATTATTATTATTATTATTATTATTATTATTATTATTATTATTATTATTATTATTATTGTATTGGTCGTTGTTATTTTTGTTGCTACTGTTTGATTTTGTCTTTTTTAAACGATTTTTTCTTCCTATTCTCACTCTTATATGTCAGTACAAAACGCAACATTTAAGAATCAAATTTAATTGAAAATATTCCCACTTCAGTATTTCTGAGAATCCTCCATTCAGTTTAATATTTTCGGTTGAGATTGATAGAATGAATAAAAAAAATGATAAGTGTATACATACAAAAATTCATGGCGACCGAACTATTCGAGGTTTCCATCACAATATCGATTTCGATCGTGGGACAATTGTGAAACGATCGTGGACTGCTCGAAAGGACAAGCGGGAATTAGAATCGCCGGCTTGGGGTAAGTGACGTCTCTTGGGATTCGTGCTTGAAACGTCTTTCGAATACTCGGCGAAATTAATTATACCAAGTATACCAAGTGTGTAACACTTTGCACCGAGTGTACGTAGCGATTCGCGTGGAGGCACGAGGCTTTCACGTTAACCCCGGCCTTACATTCTCCTCAGGCGAGATACTTATCTAAATAATAAGTAACGCCGCAAGCCCTTCATTTTAGTTCAAGTACGAAATGTTGAATTTTTGAACGCGATAAGACCCTGTAATAGTAGTTTGATCGTCCGATAAGTGCCATTACTTTTCCAACTTTTTTTGGCTATTGATCATCAATAATAATAGTAATGAATACGTATAATGTCGAGTTAAGAGTCTCAGAATACACAGCAAGATAATTTATTGTTCTACGTTCTGAAATATATTATTTATTGTAAAAAATCTTGTCGAAAGATGAAAAGTTGGGTTCATGAAAGTTGGTCGCAAAAACAGCGTCGAAATCCGAGACTGAAAGGTCGGAGCAACCTGTCTATTGCATGACGTGATAGGCTCGTTTTTGCTACAGCTTTTCCATTAACATCTCATTACTAACAGGGTTTGGATTTTCTAGCTTTTCCGTTAACGTGGCCAGGTAGTTGCTTAGCCCAGACATTGATCAACCAACCTGTCAAGCATTCATTAACACTCGAATCAATTACGTTTTCGATCAAAGATTCTTGGTAGTTGAAGGGATTTCATTGAAAAGCTTCGTGGGATTGAAAGGAGCATCGATTATTGACATCGTTAATCGCTAGAAACTGGAGGCTCGGTGATCATTACGTTATAGGGGTCGCGAAAAGGAAATGCAAAGGAAAAGTTTACCCTTCGCTGTTATCGTCTTGGTTTAGCATTTATTTTGTATTATTTTGAAAATATGTGCGAACAAGCTCTATGGAAAACATTTGTATGAATTTTCTGGAATGTTATCTTTTCAGTTGGAGGGAATTCCGAGAATGGATATTCTAAATCATTTTCATAAACTTTGTACCGTCTGAAAAATTTTGAAAGAAATTCTTGAATCATCTTTGAGTATTCAGATGAGAAGAAAATTTATGTAGAAAGCCAATAAATTTTTCCTTCATAATAATAAAAAGTTCTTTTTTTGTTATTATCGTGCTAGGTAGGTATGTATTTTGTATGATTTTCACAAACTTTTAACAAATAATTATACGCCAACAAATTTTACCTATTATAGGAAATTTCTATGCAGTCCATACTTATTAGTCAAAAAGTAAAGGAAATTCTTAAATCGTCTTCAAATATTTTCTCTCCAATAGAATATCTCCAGCTGTTTTTTTGTTCGCATGGAAATTGAAACAAAAAATAAAGCTAACAAAATTAGTTGATGAGGATTACATGATAAAATTTGCACGGTTATTCTATAATTGAGAGGTAAAGTATATAGCTAGTTATTAAATAAAATGAGTCAAAATGAAACAAATCTCTTGCATTCGTAATTCGATGAAACTTAAGAAATATTCTAAAATTTTGTGAGTATGTTTAAAGAGTATATTTAAGGACGTATTTTGCAAATATCCATGATTACGTTTTCAAAAATGTTGAGATTTTCAACAAAAAAAGCAACAACAAAAAATTTTTTGAAAGAGGAAAATGTTACATAAATTTTACTAATATTTATATAGTTTAATTAAAAACACTTTTTCATAATGAAATTAATTCAATAATTTATAAGAAAGAGTTATAGATGTTACCATAAATCGAAACATGACACTTATGATCTCTTGTACTAAAACCTCATATTTTTTAATGTTATTACAGCGAAATTCATAAATACAGGTCGCTTACAGTGAGTTCTACTAATTTGAAATACATTCATTTACTCAAGAAGAAGAAGTTGAGATTTTTTTATAACTCAAAAAATATATGAAAAATAAATATTTTCAATTTTGTACGAAGAAAAGCAAGTGTTTGATTTCCTTATATAAAACATGTAAAACTGATTTGAAAACGAAAAACAGTCTAATTTTCTTAAATGCCTTCTACACGACCAATCCACTGCATCAGAAGTTTTCATTATTTATTGATTTTTTGAAATCATGTATACATACTCTGAAGCCAAAAACGCTATTTATTTTAATCATGTTCGTAAAACATATTATTACACTACAAGTATCAAAAATAATAGATGAATATTACATAGACATCAATTCGCAGGAAATCAAAAAACTTCGATTTGACTGTAAACAATGCGGCTATCTTTGCTGGATTCCTATAATTGCACATAACTTGTAATAAAGCGCACATACATAATCAATTATTTTACAATTTCCTTTTTCATTGTTTGTTTTGAGTAGATAAAAATTTTTCTTATGTGTAATGAAAGATTTTCAATGCTATCACATTTTTTCTCATGCACAAAATCAAGTATTCTGAGAGTTCATTCATCACAGAATTTCAAGTACGAATACAATAAAGGTTTTTTATCAAAAAATTTGTCTACAGTTCATTCATCAATCACCTTAATACTTTCTCAAATTTTGAACAATAATTTCTTTGATTTTAGAGTCTTATAAAATCGTTTCAGAGATATTCAATTGACGTCAATTTGATAAACGTAAACTATCGTCAATTGGAGCCGCTTGATAGAAAAATAGATTGGTATAACAAAGAAAAGCGTAAAAAGAGAAAAAGTTAACGGCTCTTTTGCACATGTGCGTGCAGGCCGACGATGAAGAGAGCTCGAGAGGAGCACTCTCGCAAAGAGCACTGCTCGCGCAAAAGTGCAGGTGAAAGTCGCAAGTATCCGAGGTGTTTGTGCGCGTACACGGGGCGATAAAGTAGTATAAGCAAGACTCGCGTGAAGGGTACGAGGGAGAGTGCTCGAGAATGTTTCAGATACGGCGCAGGCGGTAAGTAAAAACGTGGAAAAACTGTTTCGAGACTGAAAATGAGTCCCGGACAGATATTATGGAAAGCGAGACGAAAATGTGTTTCATCGCTTTAAAATTAACAAATTTATCAATCGAATCCAAGAACTTTTAATAACAACTTAATGACTATTATAAAAAGAATAGAGGTAATTGTTATACATGAAATTTAAACGAAAATTTTAAAAAAATTTAAAATTATATACAGATATTTTCGAATTTTTGAATGAATATTTTTTCAAATCAAGCAAATTTTTTTATGGATTCGACTAGTTTTAAGAACACACTGTATTAACAAAAATATGAACAGTAAAAAACTAAACTGAAAAACAGATTTTCTTGATTCAAACAAATATATATTTGCCGACACACAAACACCGACAAATACATCGTATTATCATTTTTATTATAATTTTAAACTACAAGAATTTTTAGTATTTAACTTAACACTGAATTTTTAAGTAGAATGCATTTTAAATCCATTTGATAAATTTCATTAATAAATGATTGATTTGAAATAAATCAAATAAAATTCAGTAAATTACTGTTGCGTAAATATAGTCACGCAGAAATAATTCTTATAAAATAAGAAGCGAAAAATGGGTTTTAAAAAATTTACTCAGAACTACGGTAGTAAACAAATAACCAGCAACGGTGAAGAACACGTTCTTTTATCATACTTTTTACCACAATAATGTCGAAAAGCCCACTTTATTTTTTCTTCATACAAAAAGTTTCGCAATCCATTATACCCAACTTTATAACAATTAGAAACATGTTGTATTTTATTCTTCATACCAATGCTTATTATTTTGCAGACCAAAATCATCTGTTGCGTTTCAAACGTTTTCCTGAACATCTTCACTTAGGTAAGGTTCCACTATTATTTCCTAATTTCAAGACAATGAACACGAGTGAAGACGTGTTTTCCGTGATATCGAGCACGTCAAAGGGAAGACGTAGAATAAATGGATCGCGCTGCGGTTTCCACGAAGAGCGCATTCGGGGCACACTTAGTTACGTCGTCCCGAGATTGCATCGTCCCAATTACTGCGAAGTAACGCAGGCTGAATTCGCGCTGAAAATCATACATACCGCGTATAGCAGCGCGAAAGGCACCGATACGTGGGCTGCCGTATTTTCCGGTAGTTCTCGATTACGCTCAACATGCAAAGCGCGATTCACTTCGACTGAATTATCCCTCTGACTAGGGCTATTATTATTTGCGTTTGGGGGACCCACTGCATTGTCCTACAACCCCGAGAGAGACGGTCTGATTCGCGCGTCTTCAAGGCGAATCAATTTCATGCTTCACCATGAAACTTGAATAATTGTATTCTCAAACGATTTTAGCAATGCAGTGAAGGAAAATATTATAAATATTCACTACCGAACAAAAGTTTGGGTTCATTACTTCTAAAAAAGCATTTTTCATCGATACACTAAATTTATCGATACACTAAAAATAAAATTATTGCTACATTTCAGAGTTCAATAGCAATGAGTTAAGATGCATCAAATGGGACGAAAATTCAAAAAATTTCACGTACTCATCCCAACACACGCAAATAGCCTTCTATAAATTTCGGGGTACGTGAACCTCGGTTGCGCTAGGAAGGAAAGGGATTCGAACAAGTTGAATGTCCGTTATATGGGATTCTAAGCATTCTGATTCTGCTGACCACTGTGTCCCGCTACTGATACTCGGGTTCTTTGGGCTACGTGGCTCGCTTTCATACCAGCCTCCTTTCTGTACATGTCCTTTTCTATCTCGAAAGTCTTCTTTTCGTTTCGCAAACCGACAAAGATTCTTCTTCCTGTTTCCTTTCAAACATTCTGAGATTAAACAAGCTTCTCTTCCATTCCTTACCTTTCTTTCGGTTCAACTATCAGAATGTAACTATTTTTATATAATTTCCAAAAATGAGTAATTTTTGTTTGAAAGTGTCTTTTCGTCACATTTAGATTCGGTACTTACTACTCTCCGAAACTTCCATTTTGCAAAATTCCGTTGAACCTTAATATTCACGCACATCCCAAGGACGGAATTTTCTAGTTTTTCTATAATAATCATTTTTTACAAACACGTTTTGGTTAAAATATGCTACATTGAACTAAAATGCGAAATAGATCTGAACTCAATCAACATTGCACGACTGTATTTTTATTCCTTGTAATATTTCCAAATGACCAAATTGAATGTTTAATCCCTTTAATTAAAATTTTTAATTACAATGTTTAAAATCTTTCACTCTAATGACACTTGGCCAATTTTTCAAACTATGACCCATCACGTTTCCGGAGAGAACTCGCCATCGTGAAATCCAACATTTACAAGTTATTATTAATATTGACTGAAAGCCCGAACGTTGGCATCATTTGCCTTATTTAGATTTGGCGCAGCGACAGACGAAAAAAAGCACCCTCCAGTTTTGAAGCTCCGACAGCTCTCCGATTTCTTTTGACTGGCGTCCTACACGAGGCATCTCTCACGATCAATAATTCTTTAGCAGAAATAGACTCGTTGTGATATTGGTTCAACTTTTTTGACCGGATAAAAAAAGTTGTTCTCTTACACACAAAAAGTATTTTATCCTGTAGAAAAATAAAAACCTTCCTGGCTTTTAAGAGGAAGATTTAAAGAGTCATGTGTCACTAAAATGGGACTAATATTGTTAAAAAATTTGCCGATTTCACAGTGTGCCCAAAAACAATTATTGGAATTACAACAAAATGAAACCTGTTGAAAGTGGTTAGTAATGACCCCCTGAATACGCTCCGTGAAGGTTTTTTCGAAGTTAGCTCTCGTTTTCGACTTTTAAAATAAATTAAATATTGATAGAAAGCATACTCTAAAACACGTAATATTGGCCCTTTTTTTCAAACAAAAACCGAAACGTGTTCTTTTATTTCCCTTTTTTTTCCTATTTTCTTTTTATTTATTTTTAAATTTACAATAGCTTTAAATCATATTTAAATTAATACTTATATTTATATCACATATTTTACGTAACTATATATTTCATATTTTATTTTATTATATATCACATATTTTATACTGATGTTTCATATTTTTATATTTCTTATTTTATATTTTAATATTAAACTTTTAAATAAACTTTTGTTTCAGAAAAAGTGAGATACTATTCGAAAAAAATTGTTATAAATGATTTGAATTAGCAAAAATTATTTTAGAAACAGTGAGATACTAGAAAAAATAATTTTTAGAATATGGCGTGAATAAGAAAAAATTATTGAAATAAAAGTAAGATATGATGGAAAAAAATTTTTTTTTTTAATATTGCCAGTATAAAACATATTTTAGAAAAAGTTACACGCTACCTAATATTATTCTACAATTTTCATTCAGTTACATACTTATTCAAAAAAATTGTTCAAATCTTAGATCGAAGACTTAGTAATCCTTTTTGACTTGGAAAAATTCTTCAATCGTTTAGAAAACTTGGCAAATTTCGTAATATTGTCATCTAATCTCTTGTATCTTTCAATTAATGTTTTTCATCAAAAATTTTATTTCCGTTAGTTCGTGTTTTAAATGGGTCATTTAAGTACTATTTGTTTGTCGACTGTATCTACTTTTATCCTTTTTACATTAATGACTGTTATATGTTGTTATGTACTAAATGACATCACAAGAAATTAGGTTTCGAAATTCTTTAGGATTTCCGGGTAAAATGTAAAACTGATATTACTCTGCTACAACTTTATTAATATTCTGATCATCGGTTGAAAATCTCACAAAGAAGGTTTACAGAGTTAAAATAAGGGTAGTAGCTATCGCAGGAAACTTGTAATGATTTTACAACGAAACTCACAATCCACGATGACAATGGTAGGAACAATTCCGAGAACCTTACTATGAGCACGCTGGAAGGAAAATAAGGAGCCGTGTCTGCTTCGATTCAAAGCCTTCTTGTTAGATACGTTTTTTTAGCCTCGTCACTCGTGCCGGTCATTATTGATAGTTTTTATGTGTAGGTAATATTTCTCAACGCTTTTGCAAAATAATCACTTGGAAAAACCTGGTCGAAAATAGATATGAGAATGTTCGTTCCGATAGATTTGTATAATCATACGTATCCGCTATTACGAAATGAATGAACAAAAAATCCTACTTCTTGAAAACAAGCAATTGAAATGTTCTTTTTGATGAATGAATATAATGACGTCTAAGGGGCGTAATCATTACCCGATACATTATCTTCTAGCACCGGAAATAACCGTTTTTGTATAAGACGATGACTTATCGGGTATTTCCAATTTTTAGCTTATGAAATTTTGCTTTCGAGAAACGTTTTGACAAATTAAGAATTTTACGAAAATCGTCAGTACAATATATATGTAACAATGTGAAAAAAATCAGCAGATAATTGCAATACGAAAATCCCAAAATGACTATTTCTGAAGAATATGAGAATGTTGA
>JAPYZL010072362.1:0-23516 GCA_030522825.1 Platygaster orseoliae | reverse complement strand
CCTTGCAGTCGTTGAATAAAGTATTATGTGCGACTAGTGGTCGAAGGAGAATCATTCCACTCGCGTGTTTACCGCTCTCGCTACGCTCGCGCGGCAAATTTCACGCTCGTGGGATGTTCTCCTTCTCCAACTAGTCGCACAATACACTATTATAATAACTTGTAGTTCCAGACCAGTGCCGATGCGTAACTATCCGCAAGTTTTATAAGGTGTTCAAAATATCGATTATTTCGTCAATACTTTCAGCTACACAATCGAGGTAAATATGATAAAATGTTGCTATTGATATTAGCTTTCTAAATCGAGTAAAATTTTTCATGTGTCTTGCATAGTTTGTGTAGTGCATGCTTGCGCAAAATAAGGTCAGTGGGGGAATGACGGCTACTAGAGGTGAGGTAACTATTATTTATCAATTGTGCTCTTATTATACATGCTATAACTGCGACTCAGATCTCGATGATGACGACCAAGATTAATGTCGTTGCATTCTAAGTTTAAGGCATTTTTTCAATATGTTTCCTTTTTATTTTTCTTGCGCTTTTTGTGAGCTATCAATAAAGTTACAATAACAAAAATTTCGAATTTTCATTTGTTTTCTTTCACAGAGCCTTCATTAAGTATTCACAGCAATTTGTGTTGATATTTGTGCGATTTTTTGTCGGTTTTTGAGAGTGGCCGTTATTACCCCACCATTTTTCTAAATGACGAAAACCAACTTTTTTAAAGATTCGAATTTTTTTTTAGTTTGAATCAAAATTTTTTAAATCTGTCGATATACTTTATTAGCATTTGAGTTATACTTGTTATTTTAACTTTCTTTTGATTAAAAATGACCATTTTTGGATGTGTTTTGATGTTGAATGAAAACTATACCGTCATTACCCCACTTTCCCCTAGATCTTTCTGACAGCGTGAATATGTAAAATAATAACAATGAATAGTAAGATAAAATACCGACAAAATAACTATACACATGCATTGTCTTACTTTTTTAAATAAAAAGGAAGAGATGTTAACAACTTGAACGTTAATGGATTGCAAAGCACAAAAAGTTGGCAGTAAAGAAGGTTAATAGAAAATTTTTTCAAAGAAAAACACCAAGTAGAGTCAATTGTATTTTTTTTTAAGGTTTAAATTTATTTTTCTAAAAAATGTATTTAGTTTTTATGTTACACAGCAACTCAACCCACAAAATCAGGAAAATTATAAGGATCAAGTCATTTTCGAATGCCCCAATAAATAAGAGAGGAAAAAAATTGCTATGAATGATACTTAACTTTCAAGTAAATATTTTGTAAATTTCTTCAAATGAAACAACTGAAAATAGAACGAACAGAAAAATACATTTTCCATAAATTTTGATAAAGGTGCAATAATAAAAATAAATGCAAATTACCTGAATAATTAAACATCGAGTAAACACTATTCCAATTTATTAATAATTTTTTAAAAATTGGTAACAAAAAGTTTATGCAAAAATTATATGGTCACTTATTCGGCAAAAATTTTCGTAAGATGCTCATCAGCAATTTGTAGAAATTTAGGTTGAAAAATCAATTGAAACTCAAAAATTAATTATAAATCTTGGACATCAATTGAAATTTTCAAATACATTATATAATTTAACACTAATGTTCTCATGATGATAGATATTTATGTTACAAGGGAGAAATTGAATGATTCTACGAGCGAGCATTTGGGCACGAGCGCCAGCGAGTGCTCAAGCGTACGAGTTGAATCACATTCCTCCCATGTAACATACAATATTTTTTTTCATGTATGTGTTCGAGTGGCTGTTTACGATGAAACGCGTGACCAGGCCACTTTTCGAGCAGTCATAAAATCAGTGAGAGAATTCTTCTTTGTTCCCTGCTATCCGGGACAAAAATCTGGCAGGGAACAAAGAAGAATTCTGCCGCTGATTTTATGGCTGCTCGAAAAGAGGGCTGTGTTCACGCGATTTATCGTAAAAAAGCGACCATTCGAACACATGCATGGAAAAAAATAATTTCTTGCATTTTATTCAAAAATATACTTAAATTGTTTTGTTTTTTTCCTGACATCCACGTTAGAAACTTGTAGAAATTAAAGTTTAGAAATAAATTCAAACTCAATGTTCAATTATTTATTTAACCAAGTTTTCTCTGATGATTTATCAACTTATCGTTTTTCATTAATTTAGAAATTATTTCATTTACAATTTTTTTTCATTAGTAGAAGACAATATTAATGCAAACATGTAAATAAATATGTATCAAATTCATTCCGTTTTTTTTTTTATAAAAAAATTTAACATTTAAAGCATGCAAGTATTTTGTTCAAAAATTTGAAAAACTTATTGCTTTTTAAAAACACTTTTCATCTCACATAAAAAAACATTTATTGAATTTTTATCCGAAAAAAATTTTTGTCTTGAAATTGAATAATTTAAATTTTAAGAGAATACGAGTAATCTTCAGTAAACTTTGAAATTCTTGATTAAGTGATCAAAAGAACAAAATTTTTTTCCAGGCATGTTTTGCATGATTCGATGTTACAGTTTTTCAGTCACAAATAGTATTCATTGAAAAACTGCTTTTACAAAAAAGTTTGTAAAGAAATTTCCTATAATATAATTCCTTGTCTAGTTTTTGTCGAAAAAAGTACCAATAAATCCGTAAACTCATTAGTACCTATTCGAAGATATTCGGAAACAATTCTCCACCATCATTTAAATAACACGAAAATAAAATACCACCTGATGACGACCAATCATCGCAAGGTTTCGCCGTCACTTGTCACGGAAGTTGCCGAAGCGCGGCTCGTAATCAATTGCGAACTCACTTTGGATTCGCGCCAGGTTTCGCTCATGAATCCGCGCATGACTTGACTTTGATTAGCATTGACACCAGCTTTTTTTCCATCGTGGATCGAGTTTTTCACGGCAAATTTCAGACCTGTTGATTCGAATCGGTGACGGCGACAAATCCCCGGGGCGAATGTAAAATTCGCTGATCAGGCTGAAAAAAAGTTCTGTAATCTTAGCCCCAGGGAACGATAAACCATCGATCGTTTCGATGATTCGTGGCAATTGCGACAATTGCTGTCTAATTTTTCTTTCTTTCTTTTTTTATCTCTTTTGCATGAATAATTTATGTTTACCACCGTCTGCCATCGCGTTGTGCCCAGTGGTAAAAATGGCGCGGAGTGAGTCATACGCTCAGAATTCTTATTAAAATACATGAAGTCGAGTGTAAGTGCGGGACCGGAGAGTAATTGCGGTCGGGTTAATTAGATGCTTAAGAGGATAATGCCAGCAATTAATAGCGCATCGACTGCAAAGTTCTGCAGGTCGGTTAACGACGGAACGACCGTCTGCCGGACAAAATAAATAGGGGAAAAGGCCATCGGCACACGCCATGCCCGGAACCCTTGCCGGCTGCAACATTGTGGGCGTCGTCAATGTCACCCGGCGATTAATGAAAATATGCATTTTGCGGAACGGGTTCCGCTACAAATTAATATTTAATTACGCCGGAAATCAGCTTGGGGTCGGAGCTCATTTGCGGATGATCGTGGATTTTTTGGTTGATTCGCGTCGGAGTAGGATGGAATTAATTTGGGTGGCTCGTTGAGCTACTTTAGGCTTCAAAATGAGTCCCTAGACTCATTTCCTAGATAGTTCAGATACATTTTTCGAACGAAGACTTATTTTTTTAGTTGCCGAGGATTTATATTTCAAAAATTGAGGAACCATAATTAAATAGATCAAAGGCACGAACGAAATAAATAGATTTGAGATTTTTTAAAAATATCAAATATTTTCAAAATACGAAGAAGTACAAAAAAAAAAAAAAAATACTTGTAGTCTGGAAAATGAATAAATCTTAAGTGCTATTATTTTTCGAAAAATATTTTTGAATTCTAGAGCATAAAAATCTAAGGATCCATGAGAAATCTTTGTCATAGGGGTTTTTGAAAATATCTTTATTTGACAACATGGCGAACGTTTGAACTCAAAATAGCAATTTTTATGTCATAAATTCAAAGCGGATAAAAATAGGCTCGGAAAAATGCGTTTTAGGCGCCTAAAAAAGCTTGAAAAATAGACAAAACAGGCTCCGAATTATGCTCTATAAGATAATGACAAAAATGCAAAATATCGTTAAATAAGCTCGTTTTAATGAAAAGAGACAATTTCCATTGAGTTATGAAGTAAAAAAAAATCGGAACAGATAGTGTATACGTCAAATATTTCTTTGTTTACATTACAGAATCATGTATTAGGGTTGCAGTGTACAATTATAGGTTGTTTGAGATTTTCAAACAAAAATCCTTTGCGCTTGTCAGTAAAAATATGTTTATATTCCGAAAAGGATCGTTCAACTTCTGTCGATGTCATCGGCACATATTTGAAAAGTAAGAGGCGTAAGTTTTTTTTGCATATTTCCCAGTTGATTGCATATTTTTATTTATTTTTTATGTTTCACTTTCCTTAAATTAAAATGTTTATCAAAACTCGACAACAAGTGATGATGTCAATAGGCTTCATGGCACAGTTGAATTGTTTACATTACAAATATAAGAAGTCTTTAATGAAATTTTATTATTGATGATTAATAGTTTGATTTTTAAAATTTTATTATCAATACTTGGAACTTCAAGCCTAAAAAAGCGATTTCAGTATCCGTGTCTCAAAATAGTCTCGATATGTCAAAATAGGCAAAAAAGCAGGTTCTAGGCAGAAGCCTTTATTTATCCGCTCTGGTCATAATTCATTCTTATTATGTTGATAAAAAAAAATCTAATCCAGAAAAAAGCCCTATGACAAAGACTAGATTATGTCCTCCAGTTTAATAATCTTTTTGGTTTTTTTCATTCTGATGATTTCAGATGAAATGGGAGTTGGCACCGCGAAGGACTTTTTTTTGCAGCACTTGAGACACGACGCAATTACTCAGCTAATACCGTGAATAAAATAAACCAATGCATTGAAAATTTTCTCAAAAGTGTGCTTTTTCACTGCGAAACAAAAATAATCTACCAATTTGTATAACTTTTCTGAAATAAATTCGCAAAAATCACCTTTTTTTCACTCTTCTGAGTGTATATTCCCCCTTAAGTAACTCCAGAAAATTTTTTCTATATGATATTAATATTAAAATATTAGAAATCCATAAAGATATTTTTTCTGGAAAATTTTCTCAAATAATAACAACTCATCAATGTTCTTATTCTAGAGCATTAAATTACAGCAAGTTAATAATAAAATAGTAGGAATATATTGAGGCACTCTATTACCTTATGAAATTTGATAAATACTCAAAATGCTCAAAATACTATGTACTTCACAGATAAAAAAATCAGCAAAAATTGTGTTACTTAAACGCAACTTGATTTAAAGAATTTTTTTTGCAGCAGTAGCTTTTGTTTATTGCCTCTACAGCTGTTTTGTGCTACCAGTAACTAATGATAATCTATTTTCTAATTTACTTTACAATGAAATTTCATGCATATTAATTGTACTCCGGTGACAAAATAGATTTTGTGGGCAACAAAAAAAAAAGCTAGTGCTGCAAAAAAATGTGTTATGTGAAGTTCTGTTGAGACAGCATTTATTTTTGTTGATACAACCAATCATTTTTTTTTCTGTAGCTCATCTTTTTGCAGATACAACTGGAATATTTTTTCTAAAATTTCAAATCGATACTGGAATGATTCCAACTTTAATGTTGTGACTTATTGTCAACGGTAAATAGTGGTGAATTCGTTGTTTTAAAAGTACGTTTCCCTATATTTTTTCATTGATTTTTTTGCTTAATTATTAATAATCACAACTATTCTAAACATTTTTCAGTCATCTAAGATTTCGTCGAATTTTATTATCAAGTTATTTACGTCGAAAAAAAAATGTTCAAAGCTCAGTAATTTGTCCAAATTTGTTAAAATATCGTTAAAAAAACTCGAAATTTTTTTGACTCGAAAATTGAGAGTTATTATATGAGTTTTTCATAAAAATATTTTCTTTATTGAAATAATCAAAACGTAATAATAAACTTTAGTAGCTATATATCTTATTTCACAATATCAATGAAATTCTCATTATTAAAATTAATGCTGCAGATCGTATTAAAAATACTGAAATTTAATTAACTGAAATTTCAAAATATAAATATGTACTTGAATAATAAATTTGGAAAGAAACAATTTGCAATAAACAACAAACTTTTCATAAAAAAAGGAATAGAAAAACTCATGCAGTCTGGAAAGTTGTTGGTCAAAAAATTTTTTCAATTGTATACAAACTTAAAAAAATTGTAGTTAACAAATAACGAATCTTGGTTAACAGAGATTATTCATGAATGCTAATAACTCAACTAATCTGTCGAAAAAAACGATAAGAAACGGAAATCGAAGAAAAAAAAAATGATGCAACGTTGAAAATGTCAGCTTTATTATTTTAAGCTTTCTAAAAGATCCTCGCAATGACTAGAAAAAAAAATAAAATGAAATTCAGGAATTTTTTTACAAGGATGAAACCTAAACTACAAAATGAAATGAATGATTATGCATTCTAAAAAGTTTTGGCCGAGTTATTAGTATTATAAAAAAATTGACGTTTGGCGATTAAGGAAAACCAAGTCCTTAGGAGATATCAAAAAATTTCCTACGCCCAAATAACCAAAATTAAAGTAAAAAGAAAACAAAAGTGTGTCATTTATTACTACAGAAACCGTAAAAAGTAATGGAAAATAATTTGACAAAATGAAATTACCTCAGACACATTCCATAAGAAAAAAACATATACATAAAAAATTTTTTTTCATTAAATATTTTGATTTTGATGGCACAACGAAAGGTTCTCGACAAACGAACCCTCTCTCGAATGTGCGACGCAAAAAATCCACCATGTACATGATTACACACCATCAAACACGATCAGATACTGGCTAAATATGACTAACTCGTATATTCCGCGGTTTATTTATTTATTCTCGCCCGTCGTTGTTTTATTGGCACACGGTCACTGGCGCTGAAAATTAATGCGGGTTCATTGAACACGAGTTTACTAATTCTCAGCGTGCTGGATCTCCATCGAGATTAACAATAAAAGCTCGGCCGAGGAAAATGAAAACCGCGTTATTACGAGAGTAACGCATCATTGAGTAATGTAATCTATGATTACGAACTAGTAATGCTCGAAATATCGCCATTACTTAATTAATTACGTAAGACGCGATTTCACTTGTTTCCCCGTCTTGCAATTTCTAGGCCTTGGGTGTAATTATTATCACAATGCAATCATTCGAGCGAAGTAAATGATCGTTGAATAAAGTGTTAAATTTTTTATGCTTTTGTGCACTTTCAAATTTTTTTCAGTGTAAAGGCTTTACTTAAAAAAAAATGTAGTACTTTCGAGATTTAATTTTTTTTATTTTTGACTATCCCTTGACTGGACGAATTTTTAAAAATATTTTGAATTTTCGAATTTTATGTTTTTATTTTATGTTTTTTTACAACTGGAAGGATCTTCTGATATTATGATACATTTATATATAGCAGTCTATTGTCAGATACTCTGGAAATCGAAGTTTAAAAAGATTGTGACATTTTCATAAATATTTTAGAAAATAATATCTACACAGATCAGAGGAATTTGCAGAATTTAATCCCATAGTTTTGAACATTTTAAGTGTTTAGTGTGACTCTGTTTATTTTTCAGAAACAATTTACAAACAAATTTCTTAAAGTTATTATTTCATAATAATAAAGGGATTAAGAAATAGAAGAAATATAATTAGCCTGTGACATTAGAGGAGAATAATTTTCGTAATTAGAAAATCTTCGAAAATCCCGACTTGAAGTAGCAACTCGCAGCGTAACGCGCAGTTCTCGAGGTCACCGAACCCGGGGACCTTTTTATGTTTGGAAAGTGCCCCGATAAGGCCCAGTCTCCGCGGTACCTTTCGTACCTTGTACCCACTCTGAGCCCTATTCCGAACCTTACTTTCTCGCCCTCTCCGTGTCAGAGTGTAAATGGTGTTAGCTCCTCGGGCCGAGTCTTGGCAACGGGTTCTTTCCGTTGCTTCTCTCGTTGTTCGTTTTTCTTGCAGAGACCGAGAGAGGTAGCGGGAGGAGCCAGGGAGAAGGAAAAGAAAACTAATTTATTATCGCCGCGTCTCGTCCGAGCAGCTACTGTATTTTGCTCGTTCCCCTCTATCCAATGGGCATCCTCCGAGCTCGAGTCTCTTCCTTTTTTCACCTTCATTTCGTTTTTATTCACAGCGATTATTTTTTACAAACGCCCAATAGGCTTTCGTACCTCAACGCCCGCAGGGGCCTCCAAACCGAACTTGTTGATTTTCAGGCAACTGCGTTGTGGATAGTCAGGCTCGAAAGTTTCATATTCGCTATTATGTGAATTAAACGACAAAACGTTTATGAAAAGAACCTCAGATAGTTCATTGTCATTTTTTGAATTTTTCTAGGGCTATGGAGGAATGAAACAACTGATTTTCAAAATTAGAAGTAATAAGTGTGTACACCTTGTAGTTTTACTGAATTTTTCCAAATTGCATGACATTTTATAAAATCCAAGAATTCTATCATGATTTATAAAGTTTTTGACCATTAGCGCATCTTTAGACTTTTTTAGATTCTAGAAAACTTTGAATATATTCATATACAACTTTTATAGTTCTACGGAGTTTTAGAAACTCAAAACAGCACATCTTTTTGTTGATACGAAAAATCCTTATTTTTCTATGATTACATTATATACCGTGTGTCTATCTCAGACGTATCACGAACCCCCGAAACGTCACTGACCCTTCACCTACGCATTAATCTAATCCGTAATAGTCCAAGCCGGGTCTCGCATATGCAAATTCACCACTATATTTAGACCCGCGTCTTTGGAGATGCCTCGCAGTACGTAACCGCGTATTCTGGAAATCGCGCAGGTGTGCGAGAGACCGATGTATATACGTCGGTGCGTGCAGTTGCAGGACCCGGACAAACCGGTTACCCACGCCGCATAAACCCCCTCGAGAAGAAATTGCTATCGCCTCGCTTTTTCTTCGTCCCTCTCTCTCTTCCCCTTTTTTTTAATTTTTTATATTCCTCCCCCTTCCTCTCGTTACCTATACCACTCCTTCTCTTCGCGAGGCTTCGAGAAGTTTGCGCCATCTTTACCCCCCCCCCTTTTCCTCTCAGTGCCCACTCCCCCCCCCTTTCCCCCTTGCCCCCTCATCAGATGATCCACTACCTCCTTATCTTCTTCGTGGCTCGTTTGCTTCTCTCGCCACGTCTTGTGGATATATGTATATGCACAATCGTCGAACTACTCTCACTGAGGTCACACCCATCCACGTGAAAGGGCGTTGGACAAACGCCGGGATTGTTATTATCCTTATCGGCATCGGTATCAATTTTATTAGCATTGCCGGAGAGTGTTTGGCGAGGTCTTCGGTGCTGGCGAGGTTGATGTTTGTATAAAGTAGGAAATATGGGATGTTTGGAGGTTTCTGATTATTTGCGAGGAAAAAAATAAAATTAATGTGCTGTTTCAACACTACTTGATAGAACGAATTTTTTTTGCAGCAGTAGCTTTTTTGTTGTTGCCAAAGTCAGAGCACAATTATTATGCGTGAAATTACATTGCATAGTAATTGTGCTTTGGTAGCAAAAAAGGTTCGTTGAGGTAAGAAAAAAAGCTACTGAAGTAAAAGAAATTCGTTTTGTCAGAAACACATCTTGCTGATACAGCAAATCTTTTTTTTTCCGCTTGGGTCAAGTAAAAGAAATACTTTATTAGTTTTAGTAAGTGAAATCTTGACTAATTCAATTGGTAGATTAGGGGTCTACCATCGAATTAGTTAAACTGGGCGAGTTAAAAAATACTGAAAAAGTAGTCAAATCCTACGAAAATAATTAAAGATTAAGAGATTTATCTTTTTATTAGTGAAATATTTGTAACAACCAAACAAACAGTTCGTTTATTACTAATGTGATAAGTAATTGACACTTTATAATCAAATTGCAAAATAGTAATTCATTTCTTCCTTCAGTTACAACCTACTAATTTAATAAGTCAGCATAAATCACTATTTTAATTAATGATTTTCAATAATCTTCATTTTTCTACTGATTTAAACAAAGAGAGTACTAAAGAAGATAGTTAATTTAATGATTTATGATGCGAGAGAGAATCGTAGGTAGAGAACATTTTCAGCAAGGGTATTTCGTAAAATGTATGTTTTTTTTTTCGGAATTTCGCAGTTTTCAACTGCGTTGACGATTTTTAAATTTTCGAAAATATACTGTTTTGAATACTTAGAACTTTTGGAGTGGAGCATCGCACATTGTTTATTTACGTATTCATGTATTATAAAATGTATTTTTCTGATTCTTAATTAACTAAGATGGAATAATTTTTTATAATACTTTTTGGTATGTTTATTCACTTTTTATTCAACATGTAAGATTTTTTGATGTTATTATTGTTTTTTATACACCTGTTGAGAGTTTGATACTCTAAAAATATGAACTCTCAGTTTTATCATTTTCATAGATTTTTAAACAAATTAAAACTGTGCAGATTTTCAGAACCTTAAAGATTTTCAGAAATTTTGTATTATATCTTTTTTATAAATTGTGTTCGTATTTGGGTGTACTTTTATAGATTTCTCATACTTTTATACATCTCAATAGATTTCTAGAATGTTATACAATGGTATACAAAATTGAAATGATATGAATTCTATTTATTACTTTCTGTAAATTGCAATCTTTTTTAATGATTATCAGTACCTTTTATTCGAGCGTTTCTAGCATTCATTCACTATAAAAAATTTTTGGTAATTCCCTGCTTTTCTATACAGATTTGTTCAACTATGTGTTCTACAATACGATGTCTAATACCTTTTTTAGAAAAATATTTCTACATTGTTTTCAGTTGATAAAAGATATATATCATTTCTAGCATTCTTTCAGGTATTGTAATGATTTATTGTAATTAGTATTTTTCTAAATTACTATTAGGATATTTGAAATTCTGAGTTCTAGAATCCAGATTTCGATTCGTGTTTCATGATTTATAGATATCTGGGAATATTGCATCTGTATCAATTTTTCACAATTAGTATACATATCATGCAATACACTTCAATGCAAATCATAATTTTTAAAAATGAATCATTACAGTTTCTGTTTTGTAATTTTTTTTTCTTTTACTGTATGCAGCTCAAATTTTTCACTAATTCACCCTAATGATTCTAAAATATGAGCTGTTGACTTTTTCAATTCATAGATTTGTAATTGAATATATAGCTCATAATTATTTTGAGATTCTATTCATTGGAGACAACAAAAAAAATCAAGAAAAAAACAATCATCAAATCATGTTGTCCGATATGAATATATAGTTCATGTAAAACTTATCTATATTTTTTGTATGTATTCCAGTTTCGGAGATTTTTAATCTTTTTCAGCATTTCTGTTGCCGAAATTCATATTTTCTGTTTTACAATACTTGAATTTTATCTTCTGAAAGTCTGAGAATCTAATTTTAATAAATGTCATAATTATATTCAATCAATAATGGAAATAAACAAATTCTCTCTTTAAAATTTCCTTGAAACAAACATTATTGATTAATCATTGAATGATTCATGCTTCAATCATTCGTTTCATAACTTGAAATAAGGTTTCACTCTACACTTTCTTTTTACCTTTAACTTTTCAAAATAAAAAAATAAATATCAAATGTAGCATAGTAAGAAAAATGTCAAGATAAAGGGTCACGAACTTTTTTTTCGTCACCTATTGGACAGCTCTTTACGAATGCTCCGAATCCTAATTTAATGAAGAACTGATTAGACGAGGAACTTGGTAATGAGGATATATGACTTGATTTTTTTAGCATTGTTATGGGTGGCTGCCACGGAGGATTTCGTATGGTGGTTTTCTATTTTCAGAAGGTAGCCAGGGGGGAGATGAACGCGGTGATAAATGGTTGGGATTGTATTTTTGGATTTACTGGAAGTGTTTGAGAAACTCTTGGATCTATTTCGAAGGTTGGCATATGATGTCATCGGCGTGGCGAACGAGGTGCTTACATCACCGTAGGACAATCGATTCGTTTCACGATTTTTTAGTAGACATTTCTATTTAACTCTTCGTAAACTTGGGTGATTTAAGAACAAGTTTCTCGTATCAAGGCATAAAGTATACGTTTTCATTATCTAAATGACAATCCGCACTAAATTTAGACCTTTCAAATTAATCGTTTACTGGAAAATAAGAAGAAAATAACTTTTGTTGCGTCGCGCTACATAGCGCTGCGTCGCGCGACATTAGCACAAAACTAACTGACAGCTCGAAATCAAATTCACGTTGTGGTGATGTTTGAGATTATTTTCATATGCTCTAGAAACGGTTTTGAAAAGTAACTCTGTCTATGAAAAAAAAATACGAGTAAGATTAATGATAGATTTGAAACGAGTCGTGTATCAATCTCGGCGAAATAAAAATTTTTCCCTGTGTAATTGCGCAGTTTCGAAATAAATCACTCTCCGAAAGCTACACAATGCACCACATTGCTATTGCTGTGCCCCGTATAAACTTAGCCTCCGATCGGCCCGGTTCGCAGAACCTGTAATGCGTATGATTAAATCGTCGAGAGAGCTGGGGCGCCCATGCAATTTCGGTCGTTCGCGCCCCGACATCACACGTGGGTTACGTGTCCTGATTTCACGGAATCGCATAAAAGGCGAATCATAATTCCGCGTGATTTTTGCGAGAAGCGACGTTAACCGCGAGCGATGCAGCTTTTCTGTACGAGCCTCGTTTATGCCCGGGCGTGGATTGCGGACCCCATTTCTTTACGTAACGCGCAGCGATCCCGAACGAGCGCGTTTTACTTTCGGAAGCACACGAACCCGAGGAATCATTTATCATGCATGATCATTCATACAGGGTGTGCTGAAATTGAGGCGAACGATGAAAAATAGTCGGACAAAGATTATAAAACAGTGGTTATATTGAAGACATATATGTTGTGAGAAAAAATATTTGTTTTTAGATAGAATTTTTTCGAAATGTCAATTTTTGGCGAATTACGTAAAATTGAGAAATATTTTTTCGTCATTTGGAAATGGTTTGTTGGAAAGTAAATCGGTGATTTAGAAATATATTTTCAAAAGCTGAATTAAACAAATCTGTATTAACCTGAGATTTACAATGATCAATTACTAGAACAAAAGACCTAAACGAAACGGAATAAAATATAAGACAATAAATCTGCAAAAATAAACCGTATTTTGTCATTTAGTAATTGTTCAGGTTGTTGAAGAAAAATACGTAATATGATAAAAAAATTTGATGTTTATTTTTTTAGTGTGTTTGATTATTGAAAAATCATGCATTTCATTCGTTGAAGGTAATAGTATATTTCACAACAAGTTGAGTATCGGGAGTTTTACCGTAGACGTCAAGTTGGCGGCGCAGAGCCATATAGGTTAGTGACAACTAACCCATATGGTTTTGCGTTGCCGACTTGACGTTTATGGTGAATCTGTCGATACTCAACTAGTTGTGAACTATATTTTTCACAACGAGTACATCGAAAAGTCGAGTGGAGTAAATGAAACAACCTGAAATCGCTCAGTTACGCCATCTTTGGCAGACGTCGTAAATCGAGTTTTCGATGTTCGAGTTGTGAAAATTAGTTTTTCAAAACATTAAAAAAGTTTTCATCAATTATAACGAATTCATTTAATTCAAATTCCAATTTCGTTCAATTAAACAAATCTGTATTAATGTGACACTTACAGTAATTAATTACTGAAACAATAGATTTGAACGGAATGGAAAAAAAATATTAGACAGTAAATCTGAATAAATGAACTATTTTTTTTCTCAGAAACAGATCAGTTTATCATAAAAAGGTGATATAATAAAAAAATTTGATGTTTATTATTTACGGGGGATTTAATGATTAAAAAATCATACATTCAATTCGTTGAAGATGGATCAGTTTTTCAAATCATCTAAAAAGTTTTCATAAAGTTAAAAAAATACATTCAATTCAAACTCAAATTTCATTTCATTACACAAATCTGTATTTATCTGGTATTGACGATAATCAATTTTTGAAACATTAGATCTAAACGAAACGGAATAAAGTGTAAGAGAATAAATCTGAATAAATAAACTGTATTTTGTCATTAAGATATTGTTCAGTTTGTTAAAGAAAAATAGGTGATATGATGAAAAAATATTATTTTATTATGTTTATTTTTTTGGAAGACTATTATTTACAAATCATGCATTCTATTCGTTAAAGATGAATGAGTTATTCAAAACATGAAAATAGTTTCCAATAAATTCAACAAATTCATCAAATTCAAATTCAAATTTCATGCAATTAAACAAATCTGTATGTGCCTGATATGTACAATAATCAATTATTCAAACAATAAATCTGATCGAAACGGGATAAAATATAAGACAATAAATCTGAATACATAAACAGTATTTTTTCATTTAAAAATTGTTTTGTTTGTTGTAGGAAAATAAGTGAAATGATAAAAAAATGCGCTGTTTCTTCTTTCAAGTAGATTTCGTTATTGAAAAATCATCTACCTAATTCGTTGGAGATATATTAGTTTTTTAAAACTTTTGGAAACTTTTCATGAAACCTAACAAATTCCTTTTAATTCAAATTTCATTCAATAAAACAAATGTGTATTAATCTGACATTTACAGTAATCAATTACTGAACCAATAGATTTGAACGAAACGAAATAAAATCAAAGATAATAAATCTGAATACATAAACAGTATTTTTCATTAAAAAATTGTCCAGTCTAAAAAGGAAAGTAAGTGATATGACAAAAAAATATGATGTTTATTCTTTAAGGAGGATTTCGTTACTGAAAAATCATGCATATAATTTGTCGAAGATAAATTAGTTAGTTAAAACAGTTGAAAAGTTTTATTCCTTCAGATTATCAATTTTATAAGGTTTTTTTTTTCATCAATTTTGTCATTCAACATTTATGTATTCAGTTGGTTTAAAAAAAGCATTATTTTCATTCGAAAAAATCTTTCATCAATATCTGGATAAAAAATCAAAAGTTTCAGTTTTTATCTAACTAAAGAATTATTAGGTCCCAAGAAATCATGTACTGAATTTTTATAAGAATCAAAAGCGATTCAAAGAAACATCTCAAATTCAGGTAAATAATCCTGTAATAGCATACCATTATTGTTCTCCAAAAAAATGATTCAATCATTCAAATATTAATTTTTTTTCCTGAGAATATTTTAAAAATCAGAAATTTTCATCGTAGCGTCCAAAAAGATTATTTTTCGTTGTAAAAAACCTCTAGAACAAGCTACTATTTCACTTGTCCATCAATTACCAGGCATTAAAAAAAGTAACATCATAGCAAATGCAATAAACGTAATATAAAATATGAAATCAACCAAAAAAAGAAAAATCTACAATTATAAAATAAAAAACAAGTGCAACATCATACCAAGTAACAACACAGCATAAAATCCTAAATAAAATATTCAGTTTCTTCATGCTGAAGATACAGTCGAATCCATAATATATAATTTCAGTGTTCAATAGTTCTTGCTGTTCGACATATTTTCCATCCACTATAATTCACAAGTATCATAAACGTGTAAATCTGAACGGTCGCAGATAAACTCCACTACCGCGATATCCGAACTCACGACCCATGTCGTAAAGTCCTCATTGTTGTAATTGCCATTCGCTATATATTTTTTCTTTCCATTTCACTCAACTACTTAAGTCGATTCCTTGCCGTATCTCTAAAACCTACCATTCGGTAAAACCTCCGGCAAGCACTATGATTGGTCTGTTTAATGTGTTACCCTCGGGGTACATTTTAACCGCGGCTGCTGTAATCAGATATTATCATAGCGTTGGAACTCGAGTTAAATCCGCTCACGAGCTACGATAGAAATTAACGGTCGGGGGATATGCATTACGCGCGCGTACGTACGTCGATGGATTAAATAAGTGCGTAGTATCGGAGCCGGTTTTCGGATTTTTTATTGGACGATCGCGACACGCGAACGATGTGCACGCGCGTCACCTTCGACGCGAGTGTCAGGTCAAGACACTGAAAAACTGATTTGGTTGGCTCAAACGAACGTTTTGGCGGTATTTTACTAACCAAGTATTAGTTTTTCTAGTGTAATGATATTGATAAATGAATAAAAAACAAGTATGTCAATGTAAAAGTTAAGAATAAATACATTTAATTGAAGTTCATTTAAGTTGATTTTTATCGATCCTTGAAATTTATTTTCATCACTCTAACCTCAAAACTGACATTTTGACGTGACATTGAGGCTATTGTGATGAAAAATTACGTTCACAGTCGTGAGCTATCGCCAATTTTGGCTTTGCCTATTTTGACCCTCGCCTCCGGCTCGGGCAAAAACGTACGGCTTTGCCAAAATTGGCTCTAGCTCCCGATTACGAAAATAATTATTACATTATGTTCTGGAATTCTACGAATATTTTCAAATTTTCGAGACTATAAGTCATCTTTCGAATTTTGAATACTTCTAAATCATTTATATTCTGCAATTTCCGTACTTTTATCACAATTTTTTTACTTTTAACTACTACACTTTTTAACTACTCTTTGACTACAATTTTATTGAATTTTTAGAATATTTGGTTTACTGAAAGAAATTTTTAGTTGTGAGAAACAAATTTTATAACACGTTAAATAATTTTGATCAAGTCAAAAAAATCTACGTCTTTGCTAATATGAATATGTTTGTCCAAACTAAAAATATCTTACAGTAAAAAAAAATTTGTTTGTCTAAACTAAAAGTTTATTTAAGCAAACAAAATATTGTTTTACCAAATAGCAACCAAACGTTTGTTTAGAAATTTTTGTTTATTGTAAATAAACCAAATTACCTCAAATATCAACAATATTGAATAACGAAATAATGAAATAATATCAATATACTACGATAAAGTAATGTATAATAAATTAGATAATAATATATAGTAAAGAATAATTAAATCGATGAATTATAATAAATAATATAATAACTAAAACAATTATGTTAAATGAACTTCAATGTTTCTATATTGTAGCATTAACGCACATTTTTTTTGAGTGAAAACAAATTGGTTAGAGTCTAATGAATTTCGTAGGTATTGAATAAAAATTTATTTAAATGAACCAATTTGGTTTTTTAGTTTTGATGTTCAAAAGACTGCCAATAGTGCGTGCAACGCACTTCTGCTTAAAAAACGAAGAATAATAATTGAACTAATATCGTAGCAACTAAAATTCAAAAAATCAGTGAATTTGTATCAGTAAACTGAAAATCGCAACTATTGAAAAAAATCAATTATTCAAATTATTTCAATCTATAATTTTTC
This sequence comes from Platygaster orseoliae, assembly GCA_030522825.1. Taxonomy (NCBI): domain Eukaryota; kingdom Metazoa; phylum Arthropoda; class Insecta; order Hymenoptera; family Platygastridae; genus Platygaster; species Platygaster orseoliae. The sequence goes on along the minus strand of JAPYZL010072362.1, from coordinate 6,085 downwards.
TCGTTGATGTTTGATTTTGAATTCGTTCGAAATAAAAAGACCTGAAAACAGACAAGGAATAATATATAAATAAATATAACAGTTTTAAAATGAATAAGTAAAAAACAGAAATTCTGGTTTCAACAAAATTTGTGATTTTGATATTTTGTGTCAAATTTGTTGAAATTGACAGTGCGATAATTAGTTATTAATCTGAATTTCCAATATTTTAACACGATTTCGCCTTGATCAGTTTATTGAAAAAAAAAAAAAAAAAAAAAAAAATCATTTCTGAGACTTTTATACCAAGTCGTACAAGCGAAGATATTTTATTTTTAAATAATATTCACACATAGTGCAGTTAATATTAAATTCAGAATGTTCATATGATAAAAAGTTGTATTTTTCTATTAAAATCCCCACAGGATGCAATATATTATATTCCTTGATGCAAATTAACGATTTATTTTATAATCCAAAAAACTAAGATTTTCTAATTCCTAATCAAAAATTTGAATATGAATGATCTTTGAAAAAAATTTTTTTTTTCATTATCTTATTCTATACACATTATTTTTTTTACTTGCAAGTTTTTTAATTTTGAAACCCTTCACTCTACAATGAATTCGATAAAGCAATCTTTATCGAAAATTCATGAAATAATATAATGATAAACCGAAATTTGTTTATTCATCCGTGAAAATTGTAAAAAATGCTGCAGATTCAGTTTTTCGATGTAAACCAATAATGATCAAAATAATTAGTAATTCAACATAATAATATCACAATATTTGCTAATTCTTAGATTTTGATTTCTCATAAATTGAACCTATTACCACAAATACCTATCAATCATTTTCAATTCATTATTTTTTGACTTAAGTTCTTAATAAATGCGACGAAAAAAAAATCGCTATAGAAAATAACTTGAAATTATTAATTATCCATCAGTTAGTCAATATCAGTAGGGTAGATTTTATAATTAGAAAGTCTCAGTAACTATATTTTTTAAAAACATAAATTACTATTTATTTTCAGATTCTTCGATAGTTATATTGAAAATATGAAACTTTTTTTATTACATACACCCACAGCGAGGTTTTCATTCCTGAAACAGTAAGATCTTTAATTTTTCTATGAATGAAAATTTGAAACTCTCTTAAATTGCAATTCCAGTTTTTCGAAAATGCAGCAAATGGCATTATTTATACAGTACACGAAAATAACTGAGAAACCGATTGATTTCCGTTAAAATTTTGGTCAGGCGTGCAATTGTTGATTAAAATTTTGCATTTTCAATGGAAAAATGATTGACATTTTTTTTTCGAACCTTCTTTTCCTTTTAGGAAAAAATACTTCTCTCTCAATTTTTTAGAGTAAATTCTTACACTTTATAAATTTAAAACACTACTACTCAACCTTAGCGTGATTTTTCACTGTTCTAGAATGAAAATTAATCTGAAGAAAGAAAATTTCTTTTCCTTCCGATTCCTTTTGGTTAGACGACTAACTCTTTTAAAGTGAATTGCTACTATACCTGTACAAATCTCAGTATTTTGACTCGAAGGTGGTGAAAATTGAAACTAAATAATTAGAATTTCTTTTACATCATTCCATTCTTATATTTTCGCCGATAATTCTAAAAAAAAAGGAATTTTTTTTTTGCGATTTGAAAAAAGGTTCCTCTCTGAATATCTCTCCTCCCCCCCTCCCTCGACCCCCTTACCAATCCATCAGGTTGAAAGTGAAAATACAAAACGTGTAGGTACATGGCAAATTTGTCCATGTAATTCACTCAACGACTCGATGAAATTCCATTAATTCAAACAAAAAATCTTCCATCAATCATCGAACGATTTGGAAAAAAATCCACGTGATGCAAGTCAGTGGCTTATTGATTTTCCTCTCAATTTTCAACTCGCGTCGCAATAAAACGGGTAATTTTCCCCGTACATATCCAATCTCGGGGAAAAAATTGTTTCATTAGAAAAGTTTCTACGTTTTCCAATACGTTCGATAAATTTCACTGACAATGCGCCTGGTATCGGGCGTAACTGATTGCTGTGTAATTCGCACTGTCCGTGTTTGCTTCAAAATGGCATGGCCGGGAAAACAGAAAAATGGCCAGAATTGTAGGAAACGCCGACTTTCACTGCCTGCCAGGCGTCGACGTCTCCTCTTAATAGAATATACATTCAGAGGCTTAAATCGCGTTTCTTGCGCTACCTATAACAAATTATTCCCTGCAAACAGGCTCTTTAAAAGCAGGTAGTGCGAAATTTCTCTGACGCGAGGCGTAGTACCTTTCACGGAAAACGTGGTGTAGCGGGGATTTTCTAATCGTTTTGCAGGGAAGCGATAGATAAACGATTAAAAAAGGATTTTCTGTATTAGCACAAAAATTTGCTGTTTGAACACCACTTGAAAAATTGAATTTCTTTACAATATAAGCTTTTTTTTGCTTTAAAAAATCTGTTCTGTCACCAAAGTACAATTACGGTGCAATGAAATTTTGAGCATGATGATTGTGCTGTGGCAACAAAAAAAAAATGAACTACTGCTACAAAAAAAATTCGTTCTGTTCCAAAAATGAAACAAAAAGAACCTTACACATTAAAATATTGACAAAACAGCATGGTTTTCCCTGCAATATGGGTAAGTTCAAATCTTATATGATTTTTTTCTCAATAAAACAAAATATCTAATAAAAAACCAGAAAAAAGCACAGTATTTCATACTGATCACAAACTATAATATTTCATGGTATTAATAACTAAATTTTCTACTCAGTGTGACAAAAATAATATTCGATTAAGCTGCTTCTGATTGCATTATGACGAACAGTCCGTGAAACATGGAATAAATCGTATAAAATCGGCCAACGCCGACTTCGTAATTCATTTTGACGTTGTACGCATCGTAACAATCATGTGCGCATGAGCACTCGATCATAGCGGCGCACGCGTACGCGTCGTGCGCGCGCGCATTGCACGTAAACGGTGCTGTCACTGAAGGCAATGAACTTCACCTCTTCACCGTTGGGCTTTTTATGTGTGCATAATGGCCCGGCGCAGCTCGTACACGCTCTCGTATTCAGCGCTCGAGCAAAGTGTTATTCCTGCGGGACGGGCCTTTTGCATACGTTCGCATATATGGGCCCGGTGACGGATTATTTTTACAGCCTACAACCTGACCTTTCCCTACAATCGTTCTTTTGCAATAAATTTTGATTTAATCGTTTCGAATGGATTTGCTAATACCCTGACTACAAAAATGCAGATGGCGATTCTGATTGGTTGTGATCAGGAGAACCAAAATATTTATGCACGGATAAATATATGCACGTGCAATAAAATGCACGGATTTTTTCATAAGCAAATTTTGATAAATACCCCCAAAATAACTTCTATATAGCAAAATTCTAAACAACATAATTTTTGTACTTGAGATACTAAAGAATCTTATATTAGTATTCAAAGTTTTTCCAACATCAACAGACACTGCGGTTTTTATGGTTTGAATAAAAAAAAGGATATGCTGTATCAGAAAAAAGATGTGCTATTTTCCAACACAACTTCAAAAATCGAACTTTTCCCAGGAGTAACTTATTCTCCCTATGCCTAAATCAATCTTTCTTTTGGCCAGAACACAATTCACATGCATAAAGTTTTATTGCACACTGATTGTACTTCGGTAACAAAAAAGATGTGTTAAAGCAAAAAAAAACTAAGCTACTGCTGCAATAATAATTAATCCGATCAAGTTGTGTTGCAACGCAGCACATCTTTTTTCTGATACAAAAAATCTTTTTTTTTGTGTATATTTGCATTATTTATTTCATTTAGCCGGCAGCACGCGCATTGCCATGATTCGTTAGTTAACATCATCGAGATATTAAAGTGTTACTACAAGATGCATTAGATGAGCGATCCAGTTTTTTTGCTCCCGTGCCCCGTTCGTTATCCGTTTTTGCTTCCAGTAGCCAACGAGCAGGGGCCTATCATTACACGCTCTCTCGGAACTCCCCAGCTCCTCCATCGAGCAGGTTATTCGGAAAAGTTATTGCGCTGGGCTTGGACAATAAAGATGGAATCGAGTGTACCGTAGGCTCCGAGCTGCTACGCCCAGTTCCTCTTCCATACTCGGCTTTTATTCTCCAATGCAAGTCGATTTCCTTTTTGCACTCCTTGCCTTACGTGATCGTAGAGATGAGTTATTTTCCATAAATGACCCTGATATTGAATTATCACACACAGTGTGACGTGACTTACGACGAAATATGAAGCCATGAATTCGGTTCGTAGCGAGGTGCTTATGGCACGTGCCTCTCGATGATGAGAGTATGGGTTCGTATCATGGCCAAACGAAAATATTCTCTTTTGGAATAAGTAATGAAATTATTGAGGATGTTCGAGGACTTATAGTTTTCGTTAAATTCTTGATTTAGTAGTATCTAAATAGTTCTGTGATTTTGTGCATTTTGTGAAACTTTATTTAATTTGATATCGTGTCGTTCAAAAAAGATGGAGTGTGTAATATTGTGTTAACAAACTTAAAAATGTAACATATTCATTGAAAACATATTTACTCAAAATGTATCGAACTTTTTTTTAGAATAACAATTAATGTAACTAATTTTTTGATCATATTAAATAATTTAAAAATATTAATCACAATAAATGATTTTTTTTTATTGATTATAATAAATGTTAAAATATTTTATTGAACTTATTTATTAAAAATAGTTATTTTCGTAATTGGGAGCTAGAGCCAATTTTGGCGAAGCCGCACGTTTTTGCCCGAGCCGAAGGCGAGGGACAAAATAGGCGAAACCAAAATTGGCGATAGCTCACGATTGCGAACGTAATTTTTCATCACAATAGCCTCAAAGTCACGACAAAATGTCCGGTTTGCGGTTAGAGTGATGAAAAATTTCTTTCAGTTTCGTTTTTATGAATTAACAAATAACTGTTGCAGTTATTGAAAAGTACAAAATAGACATACAAAAAAATTAATATTTTAACTATTATCAACGATTACAAATAAAATTCACATTCTAACAGTTCACGATACCTGTATATTAATATTTTTTTAAATGTCTAGGTAAAATTAACCAAATAATTTATCATTTCCCTCATGATAATTATTAAATGATTTTTTAATGCCATGTATGATTAATTACCTAACAATGTTCCCAATTCAGATCATATGGAACTATAAAAAAAAGTGATTTGCTGATACAGAATGTTTTTCGTTATTTTGGCTAGTCGTTCCGGCAATGATTTGTGGTTTTCAAGTTATTCGTACAATATCCAGGAAAATTGCAATCCAGAACTTTCATATGATAAAAAACTTCTTTTTTCTCATCATAAACTTACAAAGTATGAAGAAACTTATCTATGTAATCAATTGGAATATCTTTTTTTTCTCTGGGTATTTCACAATGAAGAAAATAGTTTTTTTCAATAGCCTAGTCATTTATAAATTTATTTCCAATGTTTCAACCCTCAATGTGAAGTCTTGTTCAGGGCAAAGTGTATCATTATTGTCAGTAATATTACATTTTGCGATCCCCGAAACCAAATCGATTTGGACGAAAGACGATGCTGTGCGTTTGGTGGGATCAGCAGGGTATCGCCTACTACGAGCTGTTGAAACCTGGTGAAACTGTAGATGCCCACCGCTACCACCAACAGCTGATCAAATTGAACCGTGCTTTACGTGAAAAAAGGCCTAGTTATCAACAAAGACATGAAAAACTGATTTTCCTCCACGATAACGCACAATCGCATACCTCGAAACTGGTCCGAAATTACCTAGAAACACTCAAATGGGAGGTGTGACCCTATCCCGCTTATTCACTAGACCTGGCTCCTTCCGACTATCACCTGTTTTCGTCGATGGGCCACGCACTCACCGAACAGCATTTCCATTCTTACGAAGACGTCCAAAAATGGCTGGACGAGTGGTTTTCCTCGAAAGATAAGGAATTCTTTTGGCGTAGTACTCACAAATTGCCCGAGAGATGGGAGAAATGTATAGCTAGCGAGGGCAAGTACTTTGAATAAAATTCTTTTTTGCTTTCTACATGAAACAAATGTGTTTT
>JAPYZL010072352.1:2094-15192 GCA_030522825.1 Platygaster orseoliae | reverse complement strand
GAGTTTTGCAAAAAGTGGTAAAGGACTTTTCGACTCGAAATTGAAAAAGGAATTCAGGATTTTTTTTTTATCGCGGACTTTGGGATACCCTGTATTATATCGATCTGTGAAAATACTACAAATTATGAAAATACTCGAACATGTTACAAAATTTTATGAATACTAAAAAATACTAAGAATCTATCAAATTTTGTATATTAGAGCTTCCAATTCTGAACATCTATATTTTCTAAAATTTTTTTAATTCTATAAATACTATAAAAATACAGGAAATAAAAAAAAATACTGAAAATCTGTGGAATGCTAGAAATTATTTTAAGACAGTGTTTTATTAAAAATTATTAAAATCATAATAGTGTAAAACCTTTTCTAAGCATTATATTTCATAAATATGTATAGGAAACCCACAAAAATAATGCTAAAAATTTATAAAAAATTCTATTTAATCTTTGAATTTCATAAACACTGGAAACATGAAAAATATAAATAGTACTTGCAGTCTGTAAAATACTTCATTCTAAAATGTATGAAAAATTCGAGATCATCAAATCCTATACATCTCTATATCGATCTATGAAAATACTAGAAACCTATAAAAATACTTGAACATGTTACAAAATTTTATGAATACTAAAGAATACTAAGAATCTATCAAATTTTGTGTACTATAGCTTCCAATTCTGAACACCTATATTTTCAGAAAATTTTTTTAATTCCATGAATACTAGAAAAATACAGCAAATAAAAAAAATAATGAAAATCTTTGGAATGCTAGAAATCATTTAAAGATACTGTTTTATTGAAAAATTATTAAAGTCATAAAAGTGCAAAACCTTTTCTGAGCATTATATTTTAGAAATATATATAAGAGCCCATGAAAATAATGCTAAAAATTTATAAAAAATGCTAATAAATCTTTGAATTTCATTAACACTGAAAACATGAAAAGCATAAATGCAGTCTGTAAAATACTTGATTTAAAAATGTATGAAAATACTCAAAATCACTAAATAAACAATGAATCCAAATAAACAAGTAAAATGTAGAAATTCTTACAAATACGAGATGATCCTTGAAACGTTATAAAATACTAAAAAAAAAAAAATACTGGGTAATGTTGGGAATGAGATATTATGATTTTATAAGAAAAAGTGTTGGAAAAAAAAATTTTATGCTACAAATCAACATTTGAATTTGCCCTTACAGAGAAATTTTGGTTGCAACCGAAGAGACATGGAACAAACTATCGGTTCGACATAACAATGTAGATAAAAGTCGTAAAAAGCTTGGAATAATTGAGTCGTAATGTCATTAGTTCCCACGCTACCGCGTAAAAGTTGCTTGCAATTGTGTTCGCACGAACAAACTCTTTTGAGCCCAAGCACGTACATCGAAAACAGTACAAGCTATTCGGCCATTCTTACGGTGTTTTGCGTATAACTTGGGAGAAACTGCGGCCATTAAAAGTATCATGTTGTCTTTGAATTGTCAGATTACAGTTACGCTTACAAATGGCGCACAAATAGTGACGCTAAGCGAATACATTCAACTATCCGAGCTATAGAAAAGATTGTACGCTGAATTTTAAGTGTCATCGCGATACTTTCAAATACCTCCAAGTATCAAAATACCCATTCCATCATTCGTTAAATTGTTGGTGATTAACGTAAAATATTGATTTTTGTTAACAGGAACCGCCAGAAAATCTATTGGCACCTCTTGCTAAATGTACTACACCGTACACTTCAAGCTCTTTGGACAACAAACAAACGAAACCCGAAGAAGAAGAAACAACAATAAAAGGCGCGAATCCAACATTTTATCCCTACGTTATTCCTAGTTCTTGTGGCGGACGAAATGAAGAGCCCGAAATGAAAAAGCCGATGACGCCAATGAAAGAATCGATGGAACCTATCAGTCACATAAAAACAGATGTCAAACCAGCTGTTTCGATCAATCAAAAATCGCCTGTTGCCTGCAGCGAACAAGTGAACAAACCGAAACTTTCGCATCCTATCAGCAGGCTTTGCGAGTCGTCCGCTCAACCAAAAAAGCTAGCGGTGCTTTTGAGGTTAAAGGAGGAAACCGTCGTAGAAAAATTTTCCAACGTTGGGCTGTCATTGCCCAGTGATAGTAACAACAACAACTCGATTACAATACAAGATAGTAACTTGAACAGGAATACTCGTTATTCTTCTATTGCGACGAATGCTGATGATCTCAAGTGCGATCAGTGTGGCAAGACGTTTGTCACTCGAGCGTCTTTGAAGGTAATTTCATATAAAACTAATTATGTTTTTATTCATTTTTAAACGTTTGGAACTTGCGAAACACAAGCTGTTTTCTTTTACCAGTCAACACAAATTATTCCACACAAGACATTCGATATTTACTAACTTGTTACTTTAGTCGAGAATTATACGTGTACCTCACATCATCCTTTGCATTTATATTTCTCATAAAAACGCCGCAGAGTATATAATTCAATCAACTTGTGATGATTATTCACGTTCTTTATTGAGAACTAGTTGAACGCAAAGGTCGCTAGACGTGAATCAACCGAGAATTCGTATGGTAATTATCAAGTACAGTGACGACGAAACGCCATTTTTTTGGATGGGTAATCATCGAGACTCGAGAAAATTTGTTATTTTACACTCCTAGGAAATACGCATGACGATGATTTATTTTGCGAAAAAATTCAAAGTACTTAAAATGACGGCAAATTTTTGAAAAATACAGTTTTTCTAATTATGCTATAAAATTCCAAGATTTTGTAACGTTTTCGAAAATTTTCATACATTTAGTTATCAAATTTCTAGACAATAGACTTGATTTATTCTTAAAGGAAAATCTGAATTTGGCAAAGATTTTCAAAGAGTTTAATATTGGAAATTTCTAAAGTTTTGGAATATGAAAAAAAAGAGTCAAACTCTTAAAACTTTCTAATTATTCTAAAAAAATTAGAAAAATTTGTAACGTTTCACAAAATGTAAATCTACTTTGATTGTATTCATTGTCATATTTCTTTGCAATATGCATGGTAAATTTTCTTCATTTAAAAAAAAAATCGGTAGAAATTGGTAAATATAGGTACACAACGAAATGATTTAATTTGTTGGAAAAATTTGGAAAATTTTGGAAAACAGAAAAAAAAAACAAAAAAAAAAATACGAAAAACCTGAATCAGTGAGACGGAAAATTTTTGAAAAATTAACCAACACACAATTTTTCTATTATGCTATAAAATTCCAAGAGTTTGTAACATTTTAGAAAATTTTTATATATTTAGTAGATTTTATTTATTATGAAATATTTTATTTATATTCCACAAAATATACTTGATTTATTCTTAAAGAAAATCTGAACTTAGCAACGATTCTCAAAGAGTGTAATGTTGGAAAATTCTAAAATAAAAAAAAAAAATTTTTTAACATTCAATTTCCATTTATTACACAAAACTTATGTAAATCTACTTTGTATTCATCATCATATTTTTTCGCAATTTGCAGTGATAACTTTTGTTCACTTTAAAAAAATCAGTAAAATTTGCTAAGTATTAGTACAAAAAGAAAAAATAAAAGTGATAATTTGAAATAATTGTATAATGTTGGGAAAATTTGTAGAACTTCAGATAATAATATTGATAAATCCGAGTCGAAGGCAAGGTCAAAAATCGCCTGAGCTCAAGTCGACGTTCCTCATTCATGCAATAAACCATAAAAAAATTAATTGATTAATTTATAAGTAAATAATAAAAAATTATTAAAAATATTTAATCATATAAAAAATAATAATATAAATAATAATATAATATGATAATATATAATAATAATAACATAATAATGAATAATAATATTATATTCATCAATACAAATATTTAAAAATAATTAAATAATTAATAAATTAATAAATTAATTACTTAAGCCTCTATTTAATTTGCGATTTTAGTAAAATCAAACAACTTGTTGTTGTTATAATCGTCAGGTTCACAGTAGAACACATTCGGGTGAGAAGCCATTTCGTTGCGCGGAATGTGGCAAGCAATTTTCGCAATTGCGAAACTACAAATACCACCGGAGCGTTCACGAAGGTACGCGTGAATTCGCGGCCACGTGCCCAGAATGCGGTAAATACTTCAACGACCGCGGTTATCTCAGCTCGCACTTGAAGATTCATCGTAACCGGAAAGAGTACGCTTGCGCCGAGTGCGGCAAGAGCTTTAATCAGGTAAAACATTGTACTCGATTAATAATAACCTGATTAACAATAAACCGCCAAATATGGCGAATTTGGGAATAATAGTATATTTCTTCACTAGTGTGGAAAAGTTGTGTAATCAGATGAGTTGAAAAAATTGTTGCACACTAGTTAAGGACTATATTTTATTCAACAATGTGTGGAAATGCCAGTTTTGTGTGAAAAAGTAGCCTTTTCGGCACGGCGTTGAAGAAAAAGATAAATTTTCAAAGAATTTGCAGTGTAGTAACAAATTGACGAAGAAATTGGAACAGAAAATTGAAAGTACTACTAATGCAAAGTACCCAAATATTTCCAAAATCAATGTACATATGCTTTGAAATTGCATACAATAAATATTATTGAAAAAAATTTCACGGTTTGAAATTGCATACAATAGATATTGTTGGGAAAAATTTTGTACAATAAATATTGTTGAAAAAAATTTCATACAATAAATATTGTTGAGAAAAATTATTGCATGGTTTGAAATTGCATACAATAAATATTGTTGACAAAAATTATATGGTTTGAAATCGCATACATAAATATTGTTGAGAAAAATTGCATGGTTCGAAATTGCATACAATAAATATTATTGACAAAAATTGCACGGCTTAAAATTGCATACAATAGATATTGTTGGGAAAAATTGCATACAATAAATATTGTTGAGACTATATTCTATTCAACCATGTGTTGGAACGACAGTTTTGCGTCGCCCGAGCGTGTGGAAAAATGACCTTTTCCATTCGGTGTTGAATAAAATATAATTTGTTGTAACAACGATTGCAGCGCGTGGCGTACAACATGCACGTTCGAATACACACAGGTGTAAAACCGCACCAGTGCGAGCAGTGCGGAAAAGCCTTCTCCCGGAAGATGCTCCTCAAGCAGCACGTGCGCATTCATACGGGCGAGAGGCCCTACATTTGTCAAGTCTGCAACAAGGCTTTCGCCGATCGCTCCAACATGACCCTTCACACTCGCCTCCACTCAGGCCTCAAGCCCTTTCGCTGCACGCTCTGCCAAAAAACATTCACCAAAAAGCACCATCTCAAGACCCACCTCAACTACCACAGCGGCGCTAAACCTTACGCTTGTCCTAATTGCGGACTTCGTTTCTCGCAGAGCAGCAACATGAGGACGCATTACAAAAAGTGCTCCCTCAACAAAATCTCCTCGGTGAGGAAAACACGTTTTTTTGTAACCGACTGCAGGGAGCTTCCGTAAATGATGTCACGGTTTTTCGGCGTTTTTTGGACCCCCCCCCCTCCCCTCTGGCACAGTGTGTCACAAATATGCAGACCCCCCCCCCTCCTGTGTCACGTCACAATGTTGGATTTTAAATGTGAAGCAAAAAATTTTTTATTTTCGACAATGCGATTTTTAAAGCATTATATTTATAACTTTTACATTATAAAACGGTTGTTTATTCAATTTCCTTACCAGTTTTTTAGAAAATTGTTTATTTATCATAAAAAAAATATTTCATTTTGAAAAAGTTCAATTTACCCGGAATTAAATCATTTATACATTTTATTTATTAATCAAATTATTATTATTGTGTTTTAAAATTCAATTCATTTATTTAAATTTCTGGAATTTCAAAAAATTGCTGAATCACAAAACTCAGACTCTCATTTTATTTTATTATTATTATTATTATTATTATTATTATTATTGTTGTTGTTGTTGTTGTTGTTGTTGTTGTTGTTATGTTAATTATGATTATCATCATATTAATACATCGAAATAAAAAGTACTGAAAATACATACTAATTTAAATTTTTTTAATGAAAATGCTCTCTTAGATGCTGAAAAATTGTGAAATTCTAAAAAACGTTAAAAACTCTTGTCAATTGATCTAGTTTCTAGATTCTAGTTTTATTTCTACGATTTTGTTGAATTTTCACATCAATTTTCAGTCACATCGAAAATAGATATAAAATGCCTCATGTTCATTAATAGTAACACAAATTATCACTAGCAATTTTTCCCGGAGCAACGTTTAATTTCACCAAAAAAAAATTTTTGCCACAAATGTGACATCACGTTTTTGAGAACCCCCCCCCCCTTCTGTCACAAATGGGCTGCCCCCCCCCCCCTAAGGTTGTGACATCATTTATGGAAGCTCTCTGTAATGTATTGAAAAGTTACGAAGGAATTAAACAAAAAATTCTACCAAATTTCGAGAATTTTGAAAAGTTAAAAAATTATGAAAATTTCAAAGATTGCCAACCCGAGTTGAAAGCTCGTAGTCATTTCAACTTCTTTAAATGTATTTTTAACTTCATTTTGAATTCAAAATATATAGTTATTAGCGTTTTTTCTTGTTTTACAAGTGTAAGTTGAAGACCGAATAGATTTCGCCTTTTTTCATCTTCATTAGCCTTCGCTAATAAGATTTGAAATTTAAAATTGGTAAAAATCATTTGAATTATCAAAAAAATTTAATAATAAACTAAAAAGTGAAGAAAAGTGTAGTACTTAATTTTCTTTTTCAAATTTATTTTATTATTGAATTCACATTTCAATGAAAAATTCACCATATTACCATCGACTTATCGAAAATCAATCGTTTCTAATCTTCAATGTTAATAATTTTTTTTGGCAGTTTTTGTATTTGAATTTTCTACAAAATCAAAGTGGGAAAGACAATAACAAAATGACATAAGAATAGTCATGCAATTATAGAGAAATTTTCAATTTTAAGATCAGAAATTTGGGATTCTGATATTTCAGATACAGACATTTTGGAAATTTTTCGTTTTTTGTAACTCGATATTCAATTAACTGTATTTCTATGAATTCGTTAAAAAAAATGATGAATTGTTTTCCCAACATTTGAATTTAGTGTTTCTGATTCATAAATTTGTAAATTAAAATTTCTTTTTCAATTAACTGCATAGTAAAACAAATTTAAAAAACTGAGAAATAAATACATAAAATACGTTTATGGGTACAGATTTAACATATTAAAAAAAAATTATAAATTAATTAAATCGTTGGAATAATCAATGAAATATTTAGAGAATCAAAAATAAAAAATATTACAGTACGTTCTTTCTTTAAGTAAAATTAATTTTATTATTGAATTATTATTTCAATTAAAAATTCGCCTTAATACTATAAACTGATTGAAAATCATTCGTTTCTAATTTTCAATGTTAATATTTTTTTCTGTCGATTTTTTTATTTGAATTTTCTACAAAATCAAAGTAAAAAAGACAATAATTCAGCAATATAACAATAGTCTTGCAATTAAAAAGAAATTTAACATTTCAAGATCAGAAAAATTTGGAATTCTCATCTTTTAGATACAGGAATTTCGGAAATTATGTTTATTTTATAACACAATATTCAATTGACTGTATTTCTATAAATTCGTTTAAAGTAATGATGATTTGTTTCCTCGTCATTCGAATTAAGTGTTTCTCATTCATAAATTTGTAGATAAAAAATTTTATCTAATTTACTCAATGGTAAAAAAGAAGAAAAAAACTGATAAATAAATACATAATAGGAAGTTATGGGTATAGATTCAACTAATTGAAAAAAATAAATAATAAATTATTGAAATTGTGTTAAAATAGCCGTAACTTGTTTTGAAATAACACTACAACATTTATTAAGGTGTACATTCAATATATAACAAAATTAGAAAACACGATTTGAAGATGAAATTAAGGTGAAATACAAAAAAAGCATTTCACATCAGTTTGAAAATTTGAAGGCGAAAAAAGAAAGAACTGAAATTCATGATGAAATTTCGACTCGAAAATCATTTTAAAAAATTTAACAGCTTGTGTAATTTTTCAAAGTTGATTAATTTATTAATTTACGCTATGAGAGAGATCGTTTTGAATGCAGGAAAATAAAACGGAGCTTGAATCGCAGCAGCAGCAGCAGGCCCCGAACTTGGAGACCCCGAAGGTTCAACAAGCGCTGAGCGGTAATTGCAAAACACCGGCCGCGGCCTTAACACCGCCGACTTCCGACCAGGAGTCCAATTTGCCCACGCCATTTTCGCAAAGTCGCGATGTTGAAGCGCATTAATTTCGCGAGATTTCCTTTCTCAAGGAACAAGCCTTGAAATAATTCTGCCCGGATATGTCGATTTAGTATTTATTTTTAATCTCTGTTTTTCAACTTTTCCCTATAAATGTATTTTATATATAAAAGTAATATATTTTGTACTTGCGGATATTTTGTATTAAACGATATTGAAATACACTTGAGACGTTTTATTATTTCTGTACGTGGACATATGAAAGTTTTTAAAATATTTTTTGAGTTTAACCTCAGTTAAATTTTAACCACAATTTACTGTAGGCATTTGACAAAATCTGTAAATATGAATCAAAAAGGAATGAGAAAAGTTTTATTTCCCTAATAAACAAAAAATTGTTGTGTGAATTGATTTATTGATACGAGTTTTATATCAAATAATTTTCTGCCATTATTTCTAACATGTTAATTTATCTAAAGAAAAAATGTGTACTCAATTTTTTTCATTGCATCAAAAAAATTTCGCTCTACTTTCTTAGCCATACAATTTCCTATTTACAGAAACATTGATATTTTCAATATAACAAACCATTTTTGTGAAGAATTATCTGCACGAGATATATATTAAATTGCGTATTCGCAGATGTTTCCGTTTTCTTCATAGTACGAAAACACATGTCATTTTCGGCGCAGCCTACTATTCAAATTATCTGCTTTTCCTAGAAATTTCTTACTTACTCAATAATTCACTGACTGTATTTTCAAATAAAAACGCGGTAAAATATGATATTACTGTTCTGGATAATTCTAAATTTTCAATAACCCTTCAATCGCCATTTCATCTAATAAATGTTGGCCTGATTCACTTTCTCCGGAATACTAGGTCTAACAAAAATGGAATAATAGCACCTTTATAACAAATTATTATTGATTTACTAAACACGACACAGAAATATACAATAATAAAAAGAAACCATGTATCACATCGAAATCTACATAGAATATGCGTAATCAGTACGGAAATTTTGCCATGAGATTGGAATTAAATAAATTTTCTCATATTTGTTGAAAAACTAGCTATAGTTTTTATCATCTTCATTCGTCTTCACTAACAACATTTTAAATTAAAAATCGATTGAAATCGTTGGGATTATCAATAAAATTGAAATGGATTGAAAAAAAAAGAATTTTAAAGAACTTTCATTTTATGATTAAAAATAATTTTATAATCGAACTTATATTTCGATAAAAAATTCACCTTAATACTATCGACGAATTAAAAATCAATCGTTTCTAATTTTCAATGTTAATAATTTTTTCTGGGGATTTTTTTATTTGAATTTTCTACAAAATTAAAGTACAAAAGACAATAATTAAGTGTTATAACAATAGTCATACAATAAATTAGGAGTTTAAAATTTCAAGATCTGAATATGTAATTTGGAATCCTGATATTTTAGGTACAAGAATTTTGAAAATTTTGCGTATTTTGTAACAGAACATTCAATTGACTGAATTCCTGTAAATTCGTTTAAAAATTGATGATTTTTTATCTTATCATTTGGATTCAGTACTTTTCATTCATAAATTTGAAGATGAAAATTTTTTATCCAATTAACTTCATGTTAAAAGAAATGAAAAAACTGAGAAATATATAAATGAACAGGAGTTGTGGGTGTAAATTCAACTAATTAGAAATAATAATATACAAATAAATCAAATCTCTGGGATTATCAATACCATTTTGAAATAAACTAAAAAATAAAGAATAACACAGTATTTTCGTTTTATTATTAAAACGAATTTCATTATTGAATTATTATGTCGATGAAAAATTAACCTTGATATACTATTGATAAATTAAAAATCAATCGTTTCTAATCTTAAATGTTGAAAACTTTTAATGGCGATTTTTTAAATTAAATTTTCAACAAAATCAAAGTGAAAAAAACGAAAATTAAATAATATAACAATAGTCATGCAATTAATTGGAAGTTTGAAAATTCAAGATCATAAAAATTTGAGATTCTGATATTTTTACATATAGGAATTTTGAAAATTTTGCATCTTTTGTAACACAATATTCATTTGACTGTACTCCTATAAATTCGTTTAAAAATTGATGATTTGTTTTCTGATTATTGAACTTCAGTGCTTTCCATTCATAAATTTGAAGATGACAATTTTTTATCCAATTTACTTCATGGTAAAATAAATGAAAAAACAGAGAAATATATATAAATAAAAGGAATTATGGGTATAAATTCAACTAATTGAAAATAGTAATATATAAATAATTTATATTGTTGGAATTATCAATACAATTTTGAAATAAATTAAAAAATAAAAAAAATACATTATTTTCGTTTTATTATTAAAATTAACTTCATTATTGCATTATGATTTCAATAAAAAATTCACCTTAGTACTATTGACGAATTAAAAATCAATCGTTTCTAATCTTTAATGTTGATAATTTTTTCTGGGGATTTTTTTATTTGAATTTTCTACAAAATTACAGTACAAAAGACAATAATTAAGTGATATAACAATAGTCATACAATTAATTAGGGTTTTAAAATTTCAAGATCGGAAAAATTTGGGATTCTGATATTTTACGTACAGGAATTTTGAAAATTTTGCGTATTTTGTAACACAACATTCAATTGCCTATATTCCTATAAATTCTTTTAGAAATTGATGATTTGTTTTCTCATCATTGGACTTCAGTGCTTCTCATTCATAAATTTGAAGATGAAAATTTTTCATCCAATTTACTGCATGATGAAAGAAATTTACGAAAAACTGAATAATAAATACATAAAAAGAAGTTATAAGTATAGGTTCAACTAATTGAAAATAATAAATTAATAAAATTGTAAAAAAATAGTCATAAGCGTCAAACTCAAAATCGTTTTGAAATAACGGTACAACATCTATTAAGGTGTACATCGAATATATAACAAAATTGCAGAACACGACTTGAAGATAAAATTAAGTTGAAATACAAAATTTCGCATTTCACATCAATTTGCAACATTAAAGGCGAAAAAGTCGAAATCAACAGTTTCCAACATTTTCACCTACAAATCGCGAATACTGTCTGTGAAAGAAGTTGAAATTCAAGATGAAATTTCGACTCGGGAAGTTCATTAGAGGTGCATTAATGGTAAATACTGGCATGAGGATTTTCCGCTTATTCCGCGAAATATCGATACTATCAATGCAACGGGAAGCATTTTATCGGGATTATCAGCACGGAATATGTAAGAGCGTGCATTACTCGGCGTCGTATTTCCATTTGTAAAAGCGAGAAAATGAAACGCCCCGTAGAGTATCGTGTTTAGCATTTTTCGGCCCGCGAGCGCGTTTATCTTGGTCGCGAGGTTTTACCGAGCAGTCCGCTGCATCACAGAGTATTCATTCATATGTATATACGCTAGCTCCTTTTAGCAATCTAAATTCCCTAGAGACGAAAAAGTGCCAAAGAGCGCGCGAACCCGCAACGCTTCGATGAGTCCTCCTTTTTCTACATTTTCATTCCTCATCGCGCAACTCGCGCGCGTGCTCCCTGATAATTAATGCGATAACGCCGACTACATTTTCACACTCTCAGACAAACTATATCTACTCATTTTTCAAAGAAATTCGGCTGGAAAATCATGAAATAAAAGATTCGCGATTAAATTCTTCCTATCCCTCCCCCCTTCCCCCCTCTCATTCACTCAAGTATAGTGTCACTAAACAACTCAGAGCCTCCAACATTTCATTTCAGTATAAACCACAAAGAATTGCGTTTGGGCCCGGCGTAGCGCAAGAATAAAGGAAAAAAAAAACGGAAAAGAAAGCCGGAAGACAAGTCGTTGAAACAAACGGCATACACTTTTTTGCCACGTGATTTGTTGCCGCGGCAGTTCACGTCCCTTTTCTTTATGTTTGACTATAAAATCATTCGTAATTCCCATCTTAAAATGCAAAGAGATACGAGCTACTTTTAATCTCGCCGAATCGCTATTTTCTGCGGCGCGGCGGTTTTAGCCGCGGTTTCTTTTATTGCCCGAGACCAAACTTATTGCTTTACAATGTATAAATACTCGAAATTAATGCAAACCATTTTTATGGCTGATTTTTCCGCTTTACCCCGTAGGCTGCCAAGCGGAAAATATTTTTTCAAGGATGGAGAACGTTTTTTAATACGTGGACTTGATTTTCATCCACGCGTGAGTTGTATATCATTCTTAAAATTTAATCTTATTTTAAGATGCAACAAAGTTAAGACACGACTTGAAATTCGAATATATCACCTAGTTTTTAAAGTGACATGTGTATAATTATATAATTTCACCATCAACTTTTTTCTTTTTATGGAATCTGGAAAATTTGGTAGGTATTTGAAAATTATAAGAAATAAATTGGATAAATTTTAATTAAAAGTGAAAAATTTTAAATAATTAAAATCAGGTTTGAAATTGAAATAATTTTTTGAACTGAAAAAAAAAAATCTAAAAATTTGTACAGTTACAGAAACGTTTATAAAAATGTTGTAGATTATGAAAAATTTAAAAAATTCCGTAAAACTATTGAAACTATGTAATATCTATCGAATTTTTTTAAATCAATAAAATTGTCATCATTCGCAGATGTTCGATAATTTGAAAAAAACATCAAATAATGTTAACAAATTTTAGCAAGTTGGAAAATTTTAGAAATTCTGTACAACTATAAAAACCATGTAACATCTTTAAAAAATTTTTCACAATTCGAACATCGAAAATGGCGGCTTTCGTAGTCCGAGCAACGTAACGAAAACAGTTGAATGCAGACGAGCGGGTACGAAAGTACTTTCGA
>JAPYZL010072323.1:0-13683 GCA_030522825.1 Platygaster orseoliae | reverse complement strand
TAATTCCTGCTGATTTCCTAGTACCCCAAAAAGAGGCTTTTGTTCCCGCATTCCATAGAAATAAAGTGGCCTTTTTTACGGATGCATGGGAAAAAATTAATTTATGCATTGAGAGATATCCCTAACTATCAGTAACACAAAAACCTTACTGATACATATTGAAATTTATTCTTACTGATATTACTGATATTTTTCCCATTCCTAATTTCAAGAAATAATAATAAGGTTGAATAATAAGTTTTCTTTACTGATAAGTACCAGTAGTTCCTGGTATTTTTCCCATCCCTAAACCTTCTTCAAAAAAACCACCACCTGGAACAGTTCACGAAAACCCGAGAGCAGCAACTTTTTAAAAGAGGAATGGGAAAGCCAAGGGATAAAAAGGAGGACACGTGTTGTCCGAAGATGAGGATGACGGGTCCACGATTGGAGCGAAAACCTCCGGGGCCCCCCTGGCCCGTCCTCGGGTGGGGGGGTTTCGAATGTTGAGGGGGATTCGAGATGCAGCTGCCTCGTTATTCTCGGGGCTTTAACGCAAGAATATGCTGCTGCCCGAGAGAAGGAGGCCCGCAAGAAATCTTTATGGTCCTGTATTTCGCCGATGGACCGGATTTAGATTCCCCGCTTTTCTCCCCGTCGCCATATCGCGCCCACTCCTTCGAATAAATACCCCGGGGTTCTCGCCGCGCGCCGAGGGGCCCCCAGGAAATTTCGATAAAACATTCGGCATCGGGGGAGGGGATATTTTAACGGCCTCGACGAAACGTCTCGAGTCGTTGGATATACGGAGAGAGGAAAAAGGCCATTTTTGAACGCGTATTTTTGGATTTTGGCAATTTTCGTCACGTTTTCTAATTTTTGAGAATATAATAGTTTTTAAATCAGTGATTAATGCACCAAAAAAATGTGCTCAAACACTTTTAGCCAGTCCAAAAAATTCTTGGAAAGAAGTTGCAAATTTACTAAATTCAGTGCATGAACAAATCTAATCCACCCTAATGTTTACTCGAGAACCCTTTCGAGACGGCAAAAGCACATCGAGTTTAAACACCCCGGCGATCGTGAAATTTTTCCATTGTATGTAACGACGACATGCATATAGTTTTCTCGAAGCGAAAGAAAGAAAGAAAAGAAGAGGCCAGTTGTCGTGTTGACAAACGTCGTCTATTCGAGTTGAAATTGTTAATGGGTTCGTTAGCATAACAGGTAAAGCGGCGTCGCTTCAGGAGACATTAATCGATCCTGACGGCCTATGAAGAAGGCACGCAGAAGGACGACAAAGGAACGCACGGACACGAAAGAGTCGAAAATATAAATTTTTGAGTGTATTTTCAGTATGTTTCGCAGGTTCGAAATTTTAAACAAGGGTTTTGAATTTCTGGGGCGTGTTTAACGCTAAGAAAAAAGTTAGTAATGTGTACTATAAATATTGGAAAAATTACTATATTTAGGGAAATCTACAATATGATTTTTGTTTTTACCAAGCAGTATAGTAAAACGTCAAATATCGCAATTATAAGTAGATGTATAGTAAAAAATACTGAATATACTGTTTGTTTTTACTTTAGTATATAGCAGTCTTAAATAAACATCCACAAGTCTTCAAAACATTGAAAAATTAAGAAATGAAAAAAATTTTATCAAATGAATATGATGGAAAATTTTAAAGGATTTTAATAATTTTCATTTACCTATAAATTTGTATAATCTTGAAAAATGTCTATCAATTTCGTGAATTATGGAAATTTTTCAAAATTCCTTTCAACTACAAAAACTGTGTTATGGTCTTTGAATTTTAAAAAAATTAAAAAATGTTTTTCCGTACAAAAATCATAGATAACTTTAGGGATTTCAATCAAAATCTACATGTCTTCAAAACATTGTAAAGTTGAAGGTCCAAAAGAAAATTTAATTCAATAAATATCATGGAAAATATTGAAGGTTATCAATAATTTTACATTTATCAATAAATTTGTATAATCTTGAAAAATATCGATAAATTTCATAAATTGTGGAAGTTTTTTCAAATTCTGTTCAAATACAAAAACTGTATTGAGGTCTTTGAATTTTCAAAAAATCAGAAAATGTTTTTCTTTACAGAAATCAACGATAACTTTAGAGATTTCAATAAAAATCTACGAATCCTCGAACTTTTGAAAAATTGAAGGTTCCCAAGAATTTGGTAGAATATCAGAAAGTATTCCTTGATTCTGTAAATTGTGAAAAATTCCAGAAATAAAATAAAATATAAAAAAATTGGAAAAAATATTGAAAAATCTAGAAATTATAAAATTTAGAAAACCCAGGAATATAAAATATTTCGAATAATTCAAAATTTTCCCAGTTCCAAAAGATACACTGAGAAAAAACCTACTAATTTGTACTATAAATATAGGAAAATTATTATATTCTAGAAAAATCCACAATATTATTTTAATTTTCCATATATTATAGTATATTAAGCGATAAATATATTTATTTTTTACCATGCAGTAAAATAAAACGTAAAATATCGCAACGATAAGTTGATATATAGTAAAAAATAATAAACATATTGCATTTTTTACTTAAGTGAATAACAGTTTTTAATAAAAATCCATAAGTATTCAAAAAATTGAAAAAATAAAGGTCCAAATAAAATATGATTCAATGAATATCAAAGAAAAATTTGAAGGTTATCAATAATTTAACAATTACCTATAAATTTCGTAAATTGTGGAAATTCTTCTAAATTCAGTTGACATACCAAAACCATATTATTGAGGTCTTTGAATTTTCGAAAAATCGAAAAATGTTTTTTCGTACAAAAATCATCGACAACTTTAGAGATTTCAATACAAATCTACGAGTGCTCAAATTTTTAAAAAATTGACGGTTCCAAAGAAAAATGTGTTCCAATTAATATCATGGCAAATTTTGAATGTTGTCAATAACTTAACAATATCCTATAAATTTGTAGAATTTTTTAAAAACGCCAATAAATTTCGTATATTTTGGAAAAACTCTTCAAAATTCCGTTGAAATACAAAAACTGTATTAAGGTCTTTGAATTGTCGAAAAATCAAAAAATGTTTATTTGTTCAAAAATCATTAATAACTTCAGAGATTTCAATAAAAATCTGCGAATCTTCGAACTTTTGAAAAATCGAAGGTATGAAGAATTTTGTAGAATATCAGACATTATTCTTAAATTTTATAAATTGTAAGAAATTTAAAATCTTTAAAAAAATCTAAAAATTATTAAATTCAGAAAATCCAGGAATCTAACATATTTCGAATAATTCATAATTTTCTCGGTTCCAAAAAATATGAAAAAAAAAAACATAGTTATTCGCACTATAAATATTGGAAAAATTAGTATATTCTAGGAAAATCTAGAATATCATTAAAATTTTTCATACATTATAATACATTTAGCTATAAATATATGTACTTTTACCATGGATTACAGTAAAACTTCAAATATCGTTAGTATAAGTTGATAAACAGTAAAAAATACTAAATATATTATAGCTATTTTTTACTGTAGAAAATAATAGTTTTCAATAAAAATTCATAAGTCTTTAGAAAGTACAGCTACAACTACTATACTATATGCCAATGACTACAATGTGAGTATTTTGAATAATACAATACTGCAGATAGTAGAATTAACTATACTTTATCTCGATCCCCCATTACTATATTTTTAAGTAAAAACTATTAAATTATTCCTTCAGTGTGTAAAAGGGAAAATTAAAAAAAATCACGTTTATACATATAAAATCATAGTTTCTTAACGTAAAATAAGTAATTTCACGAACTTTGCAACGCTGTTATTTTCAATGATTCTGCTGTTTCCGAAACAAATTAATTTTTTCCATCAAATTATACATGAAAATTCCAGTTACCTCCACATCTTATGTACTTAATTTTTATCGTTTGTCAGCTTTCAAAACTGTTCAATTCCAGAACTTTTATAACCGGTTGCATAATCAACATTCCCAATATTTCAAATGTATAAATATTTATACTTGGTTATTTTCGAAACAGGCCTCTAAAAATACGTGATTTAACCTAGATTATTCGCTACATCCAGCACACGTGGAACATGCCTGGAAAAAGTCTACAATTTATTACGCACTTTTTCTTATATTCATGCATTGCAATCTAACGTTTTCTCCTAAGAACGCGTGTTGAGCAGCAGTAAATCGAAAGCTTCATAACTCGTAAACCTAGTGATGATGAGGAATTTCTACATACTTTTACTCCGAAGCAAACTCAAATCAATTCATTAATTTAACAATTTTTCAAAATTTATTTTCAATTATTATTATAATGATTATTATATTTTAAATTATAATAATCATCTCAATTTAAAAAAATTCTTCAAGTTCCAGATGCAGAATTGAATGTTGAAACCTCGCCCTTGAGATTCCCGCGAACAATAATTTATCTTGGCAAAAAATTTCGCGATCGAGAAAAGGAAAAAGGGGCAAAAAGCGCGAATCGCGTAGGAAGCGACGCAATGGCGTCTGCCAGCGGCTACAGAAAATACAACAGCAGGTGCTAATTAAACCGTGTAGGCTCGCCGTGCGTTGGGCGTAGGGCCTTGCGTGTAAAACGGGATCATTATTCTTCTTCTTTAATTAACAATAACTTACCCAGCTCTGTTATCTCCAGTTCGATACGCATTAGAAATTGTGAAACTATCGGTTTTGAACGATATTTATCAATAAACACGGAAAAAAGGATTTGCTGTTTCATGTGACCGTCACAACGTTTTTCCAGATTTCTATATGTGCCTATGATGGTCATAAAAATTACCATCTCATGACAATGTCACGTTTTTGTCATAAAACTGATGCAAAAAAAGTAACGCGTTGAACCCTTTAAAAACCGAATTTCATGTTATAATAAAATATATAATAAAAAAACTTTATCCGACTGATTCAGTCAACACTAACCTAACCCGACTTCTAAGACTTACACATAAGACTTAACACTTAAGGCTTAAGACTTAATACTTAAGACTTAACACATAAGACTCAGCACTTAAGACTTAATACTCAAGACTTAACACTTAAGGGTTAATACTTAAGGCTTAACACTTAATACTTAAGACTTAACACTTGATACTTAAGATTTAACACTTAATACCCGAACACTTCCGAACATACCCGATCGTACCCGAACATTTCTGAAAATACCCGAACACTTTTTAAAAATTATAATTTCAATCTGACAAAATTTATGTATATTAAATGATTTACATCTATCTACACATTTATATAATGACAAAGATTTAAATCTCAATATCTTCCAAGAAAAAGTTTTCTTTAAATAAAAAATATACCTCAAAAAGAAACTGAATGGGGGTTGGCGCGCGAAGCCCCCCTAGTAATAAAATAAAAATATTTTCACAACATATTTTAAGTGTTTTCAGAGAAATTTTCGGTCAAATATGAATTCATAATCTCTATATAGTTGCCCTATGACCGTCACCAAATTTTCAGTCATAAGAAATTTAGTTTTTAAATATTTTGAAATATCGATTCTAATTCTATATTGACTGCGAATCAAAGATCCTTAAAAACTTTTATTGCAAATAAGTTTTAAGAAACCAGTGAAAAGCTCGAAAATTTGAAAAAATTATTTAAGGTCGTCACAATATTTTACATAAAATAAAAAAAAAAATATTTTTCTGAACCAGGAAATAATTACACGTCTTTAATCATCACACATTCATTTATTTATTCATCATAGAATATTCAGTAGACATTAATTTTATAATAATTTCTTATAAAAATTAGTCTTAGATTTTTAATTACTTGAAATCTTGAAATCACTTTAAGAGGACACAGAAGCTGGTGTAGTGCAAGAGAGATGAATAGAACGGAAACCGAATGAGAGGAAGGAGGACGAAAAGAGAATGTCTTCCGTGTCCTCTTAATTTGGCTGATTGTGACGAGGTTAGGGTTATGTTTGAATCAGTTTCGATGGATGCGTTCCAAAAAAGCGCAACTTTTCCGAGTTTAAGAACGCAGTTAATATTTAAAAATAATGATTAAAAAATGAAGATTTTTATATTGATTGATAAAAATAGCAGAAATTCAATGTAATATGATTTCAGTGATTGATAAAAAAAAGTGACATAAAAAAATAGTTTTCAATGCATCTTAATACAGATGTGCCGTGACCGTCACATGACAAAGGGGACATCTCTAGTTTCAACACAACTTGCTCTTTCAGCTCAAATTAGTCAAATTTTTACTAAATGAAATAGTAACACGTGTTGTTACTAACACAATAGTCATATTTGGAGATTTGACTATGCAATTAGTAAGAATTTGACATCAAAATAGTTGAATTTTTCACCAATTCCAAATAGTTGTGCATTTTTACTACTTCACTATTTTATTAGTCAAAATTTTTTTACTAGTCTAATAGTAGTTTTTGACTTTTTGATGAGTTCATGTACTCTGTTTTGAAAAAAAAAAAATGCAGAAGGAAATTTGTTTGCAATTGATTTCGTAATAACAGAAAACAAAAATTCGTAATAATTGATTTATTAATAATAAAGAATAAGTTTTATTTGAAGAATAATTCAAGTGAAAAACTACTGATTGATTCGTCATTTCTTACTTTTGAAAATAGTGAGCTGGTTTCACTAGTTAGTAATTTTTAACTTTTTCTTTGTAACCGGGTTCCTACTAATTCAAATAGTAAAAAATTACTATCAAATAGTTAAATTTCACTAATTTGATCTGAGAGAGTGACAGAAAGATTTTTTTTTGCAGAATAGCTTATTTTTTTGTTGGCTCAACAAGTTCTTTTTTACTACCAGAGAAAAATTACTATGCAATGGAATGTTATGCATAATAATTATGCTTTGGAAACAAAAATTCGTTTTACATATTTGCTGCTTTAAAAAATGTGCAGAGATTTGAAAGTTTAATAACTTATTAAAACTTATGAAAAAATGACTTGTTAAACAAGTTTTTGCAATATTTAAAAAGTATTTAGTGGTTTATTGGATTTTAATTTAGAAAATTTTAAGGAATCAAAAAACATGAAACTGTAAGATTCTAAAAAAATTAATAAACATTGCAGAATTTTAGAAAATTTTGTTAATTGTGTTGCTTAAAATATTTCTTCAATACGTGCATGTTTTTTTATTTTTGAATGAAAATATGAAAAACTTTAATAGTGTTATTAATTACGAAAAGTCTTTGATAATTTATATTTATTTTATTTAGAGTATTTTAATGTTTTTGAGTGGTTCATCGAGTTTTAATTCAGAAAATTTTAAAGATTAAAAACACATGAAAACGAAAAAAACGTTTGGAATGAAATTGGTATGTTTAAACACATTGTTAATTTCCCATGAATTTGAAATACCTACTTATTATGTATTCCATTAGTATTTTAAGAAATTCGAATTGTCCGAAAACAAAAATTCAAAATAATACTAGATAGCTATGAAAAATTAAGAAAATCCTAAAGTCTATAAATGTTAAAAAATATAAAAAATACTACAAATACTAGAAAAATATTAAATACGTAAAATCTATGTATAGAAATGATTTTCTGAAAAAACTTTAAGAATACAAAAAATCTGTAAAAAAGTTAATTCTACAGCATTGAATTATAGGAACCTGTTAAAATACAAGAAAACTCTTCAATCTGTAAAAATACGAAGAATACTCAAATTACTGAAAATCTTAAGACACACTGTTTTTCGAAATTATATTAAAATACTGAAAAATATTATCTCTGCATTTTCATGATTTCTCAATCCTTTGGCGCTTAAAAAAATCCTCATTTTTGGTTTCTTGCCTTTTATTGTATTTACTAATTGTATTTATTTAATTATTAATTTTTTAACTCATGAACGTGAATAAAAAAGTCGTACTCAGTTAAAAATTTTTTCATAAAATAAAGCTACCAAAAAAACGGTACTTTTTGCTTTTTTCGAAATTCCACAATGGTACTTTTTGGATTTAAGGGGAGCAAGGCCTTTTTTAATGGTTCATCGACCGAATCTGAATTGGACAAAAGGAGAACGCGTTTTCCATCCCGCAATTTCTATAGATGTTCTACTTAATTTATACGAAGAAGGGAAAAGAGAACTGCTATGGGCCATTGCCCAGTTTGAACCGAAGAGCCTGGCCTTGAAAAAGGACACGAGAAATACTTTGGAACTTCGGCAACGTGTCAGGCGAATTTTGATAAGTTGCGATTTGGATGCGAATAATTTTCAAATCGTTGCAATGAAAAATGATTTTTTCGAGTTTTACCACATGATTTCATCAATTTTAATCATCGAAAAATAGGATAGAGTTTCAATTGTTAATTCGTGAAATTTGCAGAGCATCCTAGAAATTACTTAAAATTTTAGAACTATCATAAAGATAATTCTGATAATTTGTTATATTTTCTATTATAGTAGTTATAATAAATAGTGTTATATTTCTATAAAAATGTCGAAGAAAGGTATATTTTGTTAGGTAAGACTGAAATTTTTTGAAAGTAGATTTTTGCAAATATAGAGAAAATCTTGCGTATCCAGTAAAAATAAAAAAATTATACAATAATATCGAAATGCTCAGGAATACTTAAACTGTTGTTAAAAATTTTAATTTTCGTTAAAAGTTTCAATTTTAATTAAAAAACCAATGGAAATTTGTAGACAGTTCGAATAATTTTGCAGGGGTGGATTTAGAAAATTCTGCCAAACATATCGCCATTTAAGTACAAAAAAATAGGTTCTGATTTCGAAAGATTTGAAGGGTATTACACAGCTTCTGTAGTTTTACCAAATTTTCGACAATGATTGACAATCTTTGCAATTTAAGATGTTTTTTCATATTTCAAAATTTTAAGAATGATACAAGCTTCTCAAAACTTCCCAAAATTTATAAAAATTTGATCATGAGCACAATTTGCAGAAATGACAAACATTTTCTAGACTTTATAAATTTTCAGATTTCTCTTTACTTCGAAAAATCTTAAAAATTTTTCTGTGTCATTAGGGTTTCTTGTAATTTTCAAAGTTTTTTATGAACACGATCTACAAAATTATTGAATATTTTCTGGATTTATGCAAATTTTCCGAGTTGTGCTGCATTATTAACGATCCAAAAAGTTTTCTGAATTTTCCAAAATTTTAAGATTTAAAATAAGTTACAAACTACTCAAAACCGTCCAAATTTCATGAAAAATTGTCCAAATCATTGAGACTTTTCGTAATTAATAACAATATTCAAGTTTTTCATATCCATATGTTCATTCAAAAATAAAAAAAACATGCATATATGTTAGAAAAATACGATTAGCAACAAAATTTACTAAATTTTTTCAGAAACATTTTAAATCTTACGGATTTCATGTTTTTTCATTCTTTAAAATTGTCTAAATCAAAACATTAAACCACTTAAAACAGTAAAATATTTTTAATATATTCAATATAAATTATCAAAGACTTTTTGTAATTAATACCACTATTTTAGTTTTTCATATGTTCATTCAAAAATAAAAAAAAAACGTGCATATATGTTAAAAAAATACGATTATTAACAGAATTTACAGAATTTTTAAAAATTCTGCATGGATTTAAAATTTTTTCAGAAACATTTAAAATCTTACAGATTTGTTTTTAATCTTTAAAATTTTCTGAATTAAAATACAATAAACCACTCAAAATATTACAATATTTTTAATATATTAAATAATAAATATCAAAGACTTTTCGTAATTAATAACACTATTAAATTTTTTCATAAATTCACTCCAAAATTAAAAAAAAAGAATATATGTTAAAAAATACAATTAGCAATAGAATTTACAAAATTTTTTAACATTTTCTACAATTCTGCATGGACTTTGAATTTCCTCGAAACATTGAAAATCTTGTAGATTTCATGCTTTTTCATTCTTTAAAATTTTCTAAATCAAAACATTGAAGTATTCTTAATATATTTAATATAATTCATCAATGTCTTTTCGTAACTAATAACACTATTAAAGTTTTTAGTATTTTCATTCAAAAAAATTGAAAAACATGCAAGTGTTGAAGAAATATTATTAGCAACACAATTAATAAAATTTTTCAACATGTACTAAAATCCTGCCTGGATTCTACATTTTTTAAGAATCATTTAGAATCTTATAGATTTCATATTTTTTTATTCTTTAAAATTTTCTACATTAAAACCCAATAAACCACTCAATACTTTTTCAATATTCCAAAACTTGTTCAACTCGTAAAGAATTCAACCTTTGAAAGATTTTCCAGTTCTTACTACTCTGAAAAAATACAATAACCCCCGTTTTCCTTTAATAATCATTCTCATTAATGATGAAAATTCCTAACAAATTCCCATACACCTCAAACAGTTTGTACAACTTACAAATTATCGACCATTTAGCAAAACTGGATTAAATAATAATAAATCGTCAAAATACCTTCTCGGGAAAATAACGAATACTTGTCAAGACACAAAAGAAAGTGGTGACACTCGTTTATCGCAATTTTCATAATTGACACGTCCGGAAACGTGCTGCGCCCGAGATAAAACCCGGCGTAGCCGCACATACGATTGCGGAGCCATTTTTTTGCGCGTTCGACCGTAAACGCAAAGTTCATCGAACGGGTCATTACATCGGAAGGGTCGCAATCTACCGAATTAATCGACGAGGCGAACAATGAAAATTGCCCTTGGAACGAAAACAAAGACTTGTTCATTTGCGAGATTGAAAAAAAGCGATTAACGCAGAAAATCTTCGACTGAATTATTTTCAGGACAAAAAACATCACTGTTCAACTATTGTCAAGGCTGGGTTTCAAGAATAGTTGGAAAAATGTCAAGTCCATTTATATGAATTATTATTTATGATATGTAATTATCAATATATTTATTTAATATATTAAAAATATTATATTAATATATTTATCAATATATAACGTTTTGTTAAGGCGACTCGGAAGGCATTCTCTTTTCGTCCTTCTTCCTCTCATTTACTTTCCATTCTATGCATCTCTCTCGCACTAAAGTAACTTCCGAGTCGTCTTAAGATTTTGCGTATCTCAAAACTACTACTACTTTATAGTCAAATAACCATTTATGTTCAACAAATGATTTTTTAAGAGGACACAGAAGTTGCTGTAGTGCAAGTGAGACGAATAGAACGGTAAGCGAATGAGAGGAAGGAGGACGAAAAGAGAATGTCTTCTGTGTCCTCTTAAGCCCTGAACAAGCTCTGCATTCATCATGAATCAATTTCGATAAACACGAAAAATTTTACAACTAATGTAAATTTAAATTTTACGTAAATATTTTAGATAAACTTTTAAACAGTAAAATTTGAAACTGGGGCGTGAAAAAGATTCGTTAAAAAAATGATGCGTGGAAAAAAGTTCTTTTGGAAAAAGTTGATTGGAAATTTTTGAGTAGAAAAAACGGATTGGAAAAAACGTTACACAACGAAAAATTAATATTGAATATTTTTTACACTTTTTACTGAATAAAAAATAGAAGTTCAGACTGACAAATTTATACATCTGAATGTTCAACATTAAGTTTAATTACTATAAACTTAAACGCGATCAAAAATTTTGAAATTCTCCAAAACGAATCATAATACTGATTTTCATAAAAATCCATAAATTATAAAAAATTCACAAAGGGCTTTTGCAAATTTTTGATGAATTGACAAATTTTTGATACATAAAAATTATTAATTATTCTTTTTAATATTGTAAGTTCAAAAATCGCAGTCATTACTATCAAGCAAATATGAAGTATAATAAAGAATGTCAAAATTTACAAATTTTTATCAATATTTTAATAAGTGGTTGTTCAAGTTACAAACCTTAGAAATTTAATAATTCTGAAATTCAAAACAGTGAATTCAGAACTGATTAAAACAAAAAGGTTTTTTGATCATGTCAAACCATTTACGCTTTTATTTAATATTTGTGAACTAATTGATCAATTTGCTGATTTTTTAATTACAATTTTATTGAATCCACTAAAATTTTGGATTCAATTGAATTGCGGCAGTTTAGAGAATTTTAAAATACGTTTTACAACTTAAGCTATTCTCTTGTAAGTAATTAATACTTAAATTTAGAAAAAAATTTTTTTTTTTAATTTTTTGGATAACGCTCCATTTTTATTCTTTATATCAATTAACATATTGTTATTATTAAAAGTTTTTTAAATGAAAAAAAAACCGACCGCATTTTACGCAAGAAAAAAAATATTATTTTTTTGACAAGGGCCCAGTAAAAGGCCGAAAACTTGAAATAAGAAACAAAAAAAAGTTAAAAATTTTTTTGGCTCTGAAGGATCAAGAAATAATGAAAATTAATTTTTATATTATTATTACAAAATATAGTTTTTCCAGTTTTAAACATTGAATCCATAAAAAATTTTCCACTTCACCAGTTTAAATTTTTTATTCAAATCAAATAGATTTACTTAAACTTTCAAAAATTCATATTTTTTGAGCGTTTAAAAAAAGTTCGCTTTTCACTGACAAAATACTTTTTTTTATTTAAATAGTAGCTCTACTTGATTAACACACTGAAAACTGGATGCATTAAAATTCATAAAAAACTAGAAAATAAAGATTTTTAATATTAATAAATTATTTGGAATTCCATCCTGGAATTTGGGAAAATATTTTCAAATATTTCTAGTTAATTGAGATAACTCTCAGAAAATCTATTTATTTAAAATTATAATAAATACTCCAAAATAGAGCAAAACTCAGTAAAAAAAAAAAATCATTAAAAAATGGAATAACTGGATGCTTAAATATATTTTTTTCGAGCTATAAAGATGCTCTATCTCATCCAAATGTTTTATCTTATCCTAGTATTGCGATAAAGAACATTTTTAACTCGATTTTCACGAATTCAGAGACTGAAAAAAGATTATGTATATTTATCTCTGAGATTACAAATATGTTCAAAATGTATTTTCGATCTTGACATGCATAACTTTGGTATTCACAGTGAGAATTTTATGAAAAACGAATACTGTACTAAAATATAATTTTCAAACAATGAAAATCAAAACTAAGTATTTTTTTTATCGAAATTTAGAAATAAAAAACATTTCGTCTGAAAATAAATTTTTCCTTGCAATGACGTTTTTCGTTATAAATCCCATTATCAAAGTTAAATATTCATTTCAAAAATTCAAGCGAATTTATATTTTTTATATATAAAAATGTATTATAAATATAAGTAGTCTGATTTCAATCTGTTTATAAAAGGGCAATTCTTGATTTGTTTTGCTATTCCTGTATTTTTTCTTCGCTCCAGGAAAGTGTGTTTCGAGGCCGGAGAGAAATCACCGATTATATTAATAAATCATAATATTTCGTCTCATTTTCTTTTCCCAACAGCTGACATATGCAATGGTTTATCGGTTCCCTCATTTTCAAATGCTAAAAAAGACAAGAAAAATTACTGGAAATTAAAAAAAAAATGATAACACAGAATTACTTTCTCAGTGATTGATTAAATTGAAAGATGAAGATCAATTTATGAATGCACAAACAACAAAAATATTTTCCATGAATGGACAATTGAAGGGTCGGATGTCAAAAGATGATAACTGACATTTTTTAAGAAACACGTTTTTTTTTTGTTCTATTACTTCATGCCGATCGAAATTCGTTGAGAAAAAT
>JAPYZL010072315.1:0-19846 GCA_030522825.1 Platygaster orseoliae | reverse complement strand
ATAAAAAATAATTCACCAGTGCAAGTCAGAACTTTATTTAACTTTCACAAACAGTTCCACACAGTTGTCGAGAACTTGTATAATTCGTTAATTTCAAACTGCGGTAGCAGCGCGACGCGACACGACTTCTCAATTCGACTTCACTATCTCGACTGACTCCAATTTGGTTCCTAGGCCTTGTTCGAGTTTTCCGTGACTCTGTCACCATCGGCCGGCAACTCGAACACGGCCAGAATCCACTTCAATCCTAAACACAGGACAACCAAGAATATTTATTTACGTAAAAAATATTTTAATAAATATTTCAGCAAAACATAAGTATTTCGACACTTTTAGATTTTTCGTAAATTTTTTAAGGTTGTTCATTTTGAATGCCTAACATTTTCGACAATTTTTGACCATAAAACATATTTACTTTAGATGCATGTTTCGTCATTTTCATTTTTTTTAATTTGCATTTATTCGAATTTACATTTCATTTTCATTTATTTATTTGCATATTTAATTGAAAATGAATGAAAAAATTTTAATTTAAAAATTAAAAATTGAAAAGTTAATAAAAATAAAAGCAAATTAAATTTTGAAAAAACTTAAATTAAATGATACAAAAAATTGATTATATTATTAAAAAAATTAAATTCAAAATGCAAATTATTTTCATTTGATTATTATCGTCTTTAATTAAATATGATTCATTTTATTTTCTTTACTTTGCAGTTTGAAAATTACCAAGAAATTATTCGACATGTCACATGACTACAGAATAATAATCTGTTTACATTTCGAAATAAAAAATCAATTGAAATCTAATGCTATTCGAACTAAAGTCAGAGAACTTAGCAAAACATGTGGTCGTTTTCTGTGACAACTTCGATTAGTAGCCCAAAATGTAAACAAATATACAAAAAACATTACATTTGCTTTTATTTCATCATAAATATTGCTTGCCATGCAATAGTCTATCATAAATATTTTGCTGTTTTTTCATGCGTTAATAAATAAATATTTTGCATTTTATCGTAATATTTTTGGTTGCCCTGGTTATAACAACGTTTTCAATCTGATACAAAAATTTACGTTTATTAAGGGATTCGATGTACACGATATGTAAACAAATTCCATGACAATTACAATATACCAAGTTTTGACTGGAATGCAGCCTGTATAAGAATATACACACAGTGCAACGTACATCCAATGTTTTTATAATCAATAACTATGTAATATATTCATTTGAAACAAAATATTTGTTTTAATGATTGATAGGTATTTATTATGAAAAAACTTCATCATGAATACATCATATCATTTATGGTTAGTCATCAACAGTTATCCTTTATTTGGGAATTTCACAATCAAGCCCACAATATTCTTCCTCTTTCTCATAATTCGTTTTTATTGCGCCCTCTTTGTGCACTGGCCATGTTTTCGTGCTTTCATACAAACTCGCAAATACGTTTACGGCTTGAATCGTCGTATACAGCATAATCTCGTCATCTAGAAATTACGCGAGGAGTTTTGGAGGCGGCGTGTCTCACTAGTGAGAGCCCCATTCTCGACCATAAACTTTCCGGACGTGTCGGGAATCATAAGACAGTTCTCCGTACATATTTTCTTTTTTCGATTGTGAAATTCTGAATTAATAATGTAATGAACTACGTTGCAAATGATTAGTTATAGTTATTACACACATACAAATGAAAAATACATATTGTATAAAAACGATTTTTGTTCATGTCGTTTAGTGTGGTGTAATTAAAAAGGTCCATACGAATTCTTTCGAATCAGTTTATATAGCCTTCGAAAAGATTGAAGGAAGAGCTGTCGGACTGCAATAAATGCTCTTTCAAGTAGTTATCGCACATTTCACTAATGAACTGCGCTCGAAGAAAAATGTCTGCTATTGGGTTAGTCCGCAGAAGGGCGATGTAATCCGCAATTGATTGGTCATGTGTTTGGTACTTGGACAAAAATTGGGGCTAAAACGTTTTTTCTAACAACAGATGATTGTTCACGAGGTTAATGAGTTCTTCGGTTAGATTTCCAAACAGGTTATCATGAACTACATTTGGAAATGTCACAATTTTTGCAGAAATGGCGACTTATGCGGAAATTGCACCAGTATTATGAACCTTACAATTAATTATAAAAAAAAAAAAAACACACAATTTTAATTGAATGGGATCAAATAAATTCTCATCCGCGTTGTTTCTATAAGTAAAAAAAAATAATTTACAATAAAAATCACATTTTACAGCTTCAAAGGCAGAAAAAGTCGTGGAAAAAATATCTATTACGCGCAACAAAAAACCTACAGATGGAGGAACTCAGTTACCTTTCAAAATCCTTTTGCAAATGTTTCTGTTTTATGTAAATTTTTGTTTTAAAGATATATAGAAAATAATTCTTGATTAATCTCTTCAAAATTTTTTTCTATATTCTTTAATTTTTACAAATCCCTTAAAGTTGAAGGAACTTTTAAAGTCGCTCAATAACACGCAACTATTTGCATTCGATAGACTGTAATTATTCATTCAGTTTGAGCTCAGTCAAGTGATATTAATGAAAGAAAGAAGGATAGAGTTTGATTACTGAAACGTGGAAATCAGTCAGACAATCGCTCGTTTATTGCGCGTCATTACATATAAATAGAGATACTTCTATCATTGTATTTCTATAGCAGTAAATATTCCTCGTATGTAGAACGCTCACTTGTTCCTATATCAAGCACACTGCGTAGATTGGAACGTTTCGAGGATGCCTTGCAATTTATTCGGAACACTAGTCAATTTTCAATCTATGAAAGTGAATATTTAAATTACAGGAGTATATATTTCGCTCCTTACAAAGGTATTTGTATTTATAAAAAAAATAATATTGTTGTAGAAAAATAATTTACTTCACACCCTTGCACTCTGCATCATTATAGAACAACGAAAAGTGAAATTGTGAAAATTATCATTTACCGAGCAACATTACCAAAACAGTGATATCCCCATAAAAAAAAGTTTAAAAAGTTTGTCTGGTAGTATAGAACAAAAAAAAATAGTAAATTGTGAAAATTTAAGGTCGTATATAATTTTATTCCGAATTCAAAGAAACTGGTGGAAATGAAGGCTGACATAGAAGCTATCGAAAAGGAATTGAAGGAAATTAAAAAATTTAATTGATGAATTACGTAGTTCCACATACTGTAAGTCAGGAGAAAATTCATTACAATCAGTTAAATGACGATTAATAAATAGTGAAAAATATCACGTTTAAAAAGTTTGTCTGATAATACAGAACAAAAAAAATTGGAAATTCTGAAAATTTAAGGTCGTATATAATTTTATTTCGAATCCGAAAAAACTCGTGGAAATGAAGACTGATATAGAAGCTATTGAGAAGGATTTAAAAGAACTTAAACATTTTAATTCATGAATAACTTAGTTGCACATAGTGTAAATTAGTATGTAGACAATTCATTACAATCAGTTTAATGACTATTTATAAATATTGAAAAATATCACAAAACAAAAAGTAATGGTATCTAATTATTAGCTAGACCTTAAAAATTTTCCTAACTGATTTTTTGCATTATTTACTACTAAATTGTAATGGGAACAAAGAATTGAGACTGCAGTTACACTGGATTTTATATTCACATTAGTCCTACACGAAAATATAACAAAAAAACCCGACAAATTGCTTTTTTTGTAGCAAGTTACCGTTAATAATCACCTGTAAGATGTTTATTTACTCAACAATTTTTTTTAAGATATTCAAGCATTTAGTCGAACAGATTTTGTGTAAAATTTTTAAAATTATTTATCTGTTTCATTTTATTGAACTATCTGACGATTATGACTATTTTTCTGTTTTCAATTTATCATGACAGTTGAGGTTAAACCTACGTGGAAATCGTCTTTAAAAAAAATAATCTTATTTCGCTATTCATGATAACTCATTTTAGAATTTCCGGATTTCATGAAAGGTTTTATATTACGTTACAAAAAACGATTCATTTCAGATATGTACTCTTATTATCAGTTTAGTGTATTTTTGAAATATCCACTTCAATAATTACTCGTTTGGAGATTCTCGAAATTGAATTTCGATTATTAGAAGGAGAAATCGGTCATATATGGCAAAAATAATATTTGACAAAATTTCATGCTCATTATTAAACGAAGAAAATATATGTTCATTCACTGATACGTGACATGTGTAGGCGTCATTATACCTCATTTACTTATACACTTCATTATACTTTATTACCGAGAGGTTTTCAAATAGAAAAGCTGCATTCGCATCAGCTTTTTTTTTTATTCAATCTTTGGCCGAGTACATAAAGGAATCGAAACATGATATACTGTTGTTTGCGTGTAAAAATGACAAAAATTTAGTGTCGCGAACTCTTTTTTGTAAAAATCTAAACATTTTCGTGTCCGAAAAACAGTAGGAAAAGGTATTTTTCATTTTGCAAATTTCAAGGAATAAAAAATCCTTTTCTTTGATTTCCCAGTCAATATATTGACTGAGAAACCGTAGAATAGTATATTACAAGGCAAGTGGTGAATGGCGGAGATTACTGACGAATGTGGAGTTTTTTTTATTAATTTTTATTAATGCAAAATTTTACGCTGCGCCAAATGGTATGCATCTCGTCTTCTAGCTTCATGGTCTGGAAAAACTAAAAATATTTTCGCGAAAACACAGGGCTGAAAATTTTCTCGTCAATTTTAGAATCAGCAACCAGGTGACGTTATATTAAACTGATCAAAAACTAGCTCTCTGTAGCTTTGGATAACTTTAGCAATGTTGTTCCAAAAACAAGAAACAGGTGACAATAAGTTGCCAACAAATTTTACTGAAATTTTGTCGTACAGTTGATTTACTTCGCCGCTGTAGCTGATTTCCATTCGCCCCTAGTGATAAATAGAAATTTCGTAAGTAATCCTCTATATTCGCATCGCTCAAGAGGCGGCGAAATTCGAATTTTCGTTGCGCGTATTATGAAAGAATATATTTCAGATAATCTTGAAGTTATAAAAAAACTTGCTCTTAACTTTTTTTGATTTCAGTTGCAGCGTGGTGTGGTAATCGAAGGGATTTTGAGACGCTGTAATAAACGCGTGCGAGAAGCGGTATGTATAACCTTAATTTTATGTTCAAATTTAACAAAGTAGCATAAAATATATGTTTAACATGAAATTGAACATATTCAATTACGCGTAACGGAGCACGAAGCGACAGTCAAGGAAGAATATTTCGATATCAATTTTTTACAAATCGAAGGAGATCAGTATGATGCCTTCTTTCTTACACCAAGATGTTTGGCATTCCTGCAGTATTGGGAGGAGAGGGGAGGGAGAGAGAAACTATTCTTCTGCTCTTTCCTTAGTTGGGGTGTTTTAAAAATTTTTTTATATTTTCATTGTTAAAATGCGCAAACATTCCAAGGTGAAAATCAGCAAGGTAGAAAATCTTTGAGTCGTACGCACTGACACATAGCCGATTTCTATTTTCATCACCATTATTTGTCCGACTAGGCTAGACAGTGTGTTATCGGCAGTTATCGGGTTGAGAGAGCTTCCCTGAAGTCCTGACTTGGCAGGTGGTGCCAGTTTCGGGTTACGTATCATCTTCGCAGGATTCCCTCTCTTTTCGAGGTGGACTCGAGCAGACCGTTGCCCGTTAGCACGCCATGCGTTTTCGTAAAGAAGTGCAGTTAATTACAAAGATAAATAATTTTAAGTCGTGTGTTTGCATGCTGCACAGAACGAGCACGCAAAACACGTTGTGATAGAAGCGGCACTCTTTCGCGTCAGACAATCTGCGAATTACCTTACTTTTATAAAAAAAAGACACTTTTTTTCTTTACATTCAGCTAGATTCGCATAATTTCATATGAAGGTATCAAAATTCAAACCATAGAATTGCACATTCGTGTTTAACCTGCTGAGTTCAAGTCAGAATAGTGCATTGAAACTTTTTATTTTTTTTATAGAAAACTCTACTCG
Organism: Platygaster orseoliae; assembly: GCA_030522825.1. Lineage (NCBI taxonomy): Eukaryota > Metazoa > Arthropoda > Insecta > Hymenoptera > Platygastridae > Platygaster > Platygaster orseoliae. The sequence continues at coordinate 13,841 of JAPYZL010072315.1, read as the reverse complement.
TTGATCTTAATTAATAGAATAATGCAATTCTGCTTTCAGGTCATATAAAATCGAACTATGGAAAGATCTATAAATAAAATCATCGTTCGACACAAAGACTCCGGAAGACAATAGCTGGATTAACATTTTCGCTCAAGATAATTCGAACTATTGATTAAGCTTCAATTAAAGTGCTTGGTGATTGATCGCCGCAGTGGTGACTATCTGTGCCGAGTGAGAGCGTGGCATCGATATCGCGTTGGGATTTTACAGCGGATTGCAAACGCTTGATAATTATCACGTACGTTCTGAAACACGAGCGTGACCCAATGATTTAATCAACAAACCGCGTGTAATGTTAATTGGTTCTTGTCAGCTGTTTTTTTTTACTCCTAGCCTAATATGAAATTTCAATTTTTAGGCTTGAACTTTTTACATGAGTTCTAAATAATGCAATCTAGAGTAAATTCAGAATTTCACTATCTTGTGTTTGAAAACTAATGTGTGACTTATTTTTGTGCTACTCATAAACGCGTTCTGCGAAAATTGCACGTATTGCAAGATTAGAGATTTCCCGTAGCTGATTTTCCAAATGAAAGCGAATCCCCCGAAAACGATGGCGCGATGACGTGACGATTCGGCACTCGCGTGCGCACATTTCGCGAATTATATTTTTTCAGTCGCGTGTCACGGCGTCGCAACGATAGTAATGTCGACGCTGCCACGAAATGCTTTGTGTCGAATACGTTAATGCTCTTGTCGATAGGTACAACGCCGGACATCAATTATACTGCGAGTCGTTGACCGAAATACCGTATTATTTGCCTAGATTTGATCAGTCCCTCTCGTGTAAGAAAACGAACCTAGCTGGGATCCTTGTACGCCTCGAGAAACATAAAGCTGTTCAGCACGCATTGGGTTTTGGAAAACTAGGGGTTTTAGTCCAACCACGATGTTATGCATTATAAGTTTTTTGATTGATCAAGTAGACTTTGTAAGTTAATGAACTGTGTAGTGAAAATTCAAAAGTGATAGAAAAGTATGAAGATTTTTTTACTACGTTTAAAAATCGTCTTAAAAAAGTGTAAGATGGAAGTTAAATAAGTTTTACTCTTGTGGTATGAAAGAGCCGTTTATTCAAAAGTTCTTTGGTCTTTCAAGATTTCGAAGACAACGTTCCAAAACCGTGAAAAATAAAATTTAAACATGCCTAGCTTTTTGGATTATAATTACACTCATCCTTCGATATTTGTCCCTTCGAAATGGGCCGGACAAGACTGACAGAGGGACAAATTTCGAAGGATGAATATATTCAAAAAACCAGTACGAGCCAAAAACTTTAATACACCGAAAGAGCACCATTTATACTCAAGTGTATTTGTTAATTTCATGAAAACAACTTGAAACCATGGAAAAAACAGTATAAATCTCATGTTAATTTCAACAACTCTTGATAATAAAATATCGACAACTTATTCGATATATATAGCCTGCAAATAACTGAGCCGATGTTTGAAACTGAGAACAAACGAACAGCTGAGGTCCTGTTGAAACATATTAGAAACAAACCTGGTGTTACCTCTGTAAGCTAAACCTAAAGTTCGACAAAAGGCTTGCCAAGTCACATGGCTTTCTTAATCCAAAATCAACGGAAAACGCAGTTTTCTTTACAAGTTTAACTATAGAAAGTTCAGGTCAAACTTTTTCTCTTAGAATGATGAAGCTTTGGTCGATTGCATTATAAAAATGCCTCTGACAGTAAAAAAAAGAGCCAGTGACTCGCGAGAGTCACTTCTTGACTTCTATCATTAATGACGTGATTTCATCAAAAATCGATATCTTTTGACACAAATTTGATGAACAGGTCCATTTTCTACGCAGTGTTGCCAGATTATGACGTCATTCCGCTAAAAAACAATGACACGCTTATGTCCCAATCGATATCAGAGAGAGAAAAATGCCGCTGATCTGGAAACACTTTTTTCTAGTGATCTACAATAAAAAAATACCGTTTTTGTTAAAAATAATCGAAAATTTTACAAAAATCAAGTCCCAATGACATAACTGAAAATCATTGGATAACACACACTCTCCTGAAGTTTTGCTCCTTTGCTCGTAATTTTATTGACCGAGAGAATGATTCTATTGTTTAGGAGAATTATAAAGAAAGTTAATTTAGAAGAAGTTCTCAAGAAGAGAAAATAATTTATAGAGAAAAATAGAATCGCGAGCAACGGAGCAAAAACCTCAAGGGACTCTTTGTACAACATCATTGGTCCCTTCGAACCTTTTTTACTGACAGCAGTATTCAAGTTTTTTTTTTTCTTTGATTACTGTAATGGAAAACATATTGCAGAAAAAAAAACTATAAAGTTGTTCGCTGCAATGAGTCGAGGAAATTTCCGTAAAAAAAAAATTTTTGTTTCTTCACATAATTTTAAAAAAATTAATAAAACCTACAAAATCAGCATTAATGTCTGTCACACAGTGTCAGATAATCAATAACGTACAACAAAAGTTCGAGTTTTTTATTAAAAACATTCGTAAGAGCGAAATTTTCTTCGCTCTTATTAAGATTTCCGAACAATCGACGTCCGAACGTTCGACGCCTTACTGTTTTAAGAACTAATTACAGTAGGAAACTGTTGAAAAAATTGCGTTAATAAAGATACTTTATTAATCGTGAAAGAAAATTAAGCATGATTGATTGAATTATCTGTTCGTTTTGACCTTCGAAAGACATAATCCTGACCGCCCACCCGAAAGTCAGCGTTGTAACAAAATACTAGCACCTGTTACATTTGTAAGGCCCCGGTATATTACTTTCGCCAGTCGCACGAGGTCCTTGCATAGCACTTACAATGAGACATATTATTGATATTCCTTTCATTTCTCCCACCGCTGACTTCCCGTCTCACTTTATTTATAGCGTCCTTCGAAGTTGTTTCTAATTAGAGATACGTTTATTGATAGGGATAATGTCAGATTAGAAAACGTTAGAAAACTTTACTGAGAACGAAGTAGTATAACTTTGATTGAAGGAGAAAATTCCACCTTAACTTGGCATTCGATCAAGGAATGAGTGTATTTGCAGAAAAACTTCTTTCTCGTACTGCTACGAATAACTTATAATATTTTGCACATGGGTCTTTCCATGTACAGATTTACATCTTGATCACAGATGTTATTCTGACATTTTTTTTTTGTCATTTGATCATAAAATGTGATTTGTGTTCTTCAGTAAAACGAAATTTTGTTAAGGCTATGCGTTTTTTTGATATTTTGAAAAAATAATGAAATAGACATCAAAGTAGCATTTTCAAGTGCCTGGAACTTGATAACGTTTAACAAAAGTTAAAATGGTCCGGAGTACAAAAATTTTATTCATTTCTCATGTTTTAACAATGCTGAAACTCGCTGTTAAAATTTTTTTTCATTATTAAATAACAGAACTCACGAGTTCTTATTTTAAACAAATCTTTTATTGGATTATTTTATATTATTGTTATACGATATATTCTAAACAATTATTCAACTACATGCATGCACATACAAAGAAACTTTATTTTATTAAGTGAAATTATTATATCCGATCCAGAATAAACCTTCGGTTATTGAAAAAAATACTAGACAAAAACATTTTTAATCAGAAAAATCAATGCTTGTGTTTCTTTAATTGTCTAACAGTCATAATAAAAATATAATGCCAGGTTTATTCGGTCGATGCAGGTGACTGGAGAAAATGTGTCGGAAACTTTGTCTTCATCGAAGAACTAACGAGAAAAAGTTGGTTGCTTTTCTTATGATTAAAATCCTTTTCTTTGAACAAAATAATGCAAGTTATCATTAAATTTGACATTACTTTGCTTCATCTTCTGTAAAATTTTTATTAGCCATTCATAATTGAACTAAATAAACTCAAAATACATAAACTTTGTCATGTATGATTTTCACATTTAGAATTATTAAGAAAGAAATATACGAACAGTTTTTTTTCTATCATAAATTTTGAAAATAACGTCAACTTAAACTGCACTATACTAAAATGCGAAAATGCTATCAACAATAACGAATTATAAATTTACTGAGTTTTTTCAAATTTAAAATTAGAAAATAAGAAATTTACAGTAATTAGAAATTAGACAGTTCTCTGCCTAAAAGAAAACCATTCAAGTGTTATTTCACTTTAAATTGTTTCGCGAAAATTTATCTACCGACTCAGAACTCTGACGACTTTAATGATGGCGTCAACGCCACGAATTTACAGTGGTAGTTACCAAAATTAGCTATACACTTCATGGTGAGAACGATAAGAGGCTTAGCGATTTAAGGATCTTTATGAGCGCCACCGTTTCTCATTTCCGGTAAGATGTAAATAAGACGTTTCATTACAATAAATCATCTTTAAGTCATAGCGGCAAAAATTCAATTACGTAAATATTGCTAGTCTTTGTAGAGTAGGGTGTGCTTTTAAAATGAGATACTTCATACCGAAGTGAAAAAATATTTTGTGTGCTTAAAATTTTTCAACGCGTTTTCTTTAAACCTGTTTTTCATGTTGCATTTTTTATGAAATACAAGTTTTATTACATTTTCTACAAATTCTGCATTTTTTATAAAAAAAACATTTGAAGGAAATGAAAAAAATGAATAAAATTTATATTAAACATTTAAAACAATTTTATGAAAATATAATTTGTATAAAGAATCAAAATGAGTTTTTTTTTAATTTATATAAAAAATTTAAAAAAATTTTGTGAAAATAAAATTTATATACAAAATAAAATAAAATTTTTTCCATGCATGTGTTCGAATGGCCGCTTTTTTACGATGAATCGCGTGAACACAGCCGTCTTTTCGAGCAGCCATAAAATCAGCGGCAGAATTCTTCTTTGTTCCCTGCTATCCGGGACAAAAAATGCTATTCGGATTTTTGTCCCGGATAGCAGGGAACAAAGAAGAATTCTCTCGCTGATGAACTCGTGCGTTTGAGCACTCGCTGACGCTCGTGCCCAAATGCTCGCTCGTAGAATCATTCCATTCCTCCCTTGTAGCATAAATATCTATTTATTAAAATAAAATTAAAAAAAAAACAATTTTTTTTCTAAAGTAAAAAAAAATTTTATCTTCAATGAAATCAATTAAAAAAAAAAAAAACAATTCGAAAAACGAATGAAGTTTTAAATAAAATTTTATATAAAAATATAAAATTTTTCCTATAAAAAATTTACACATAAAAATTTTATAAAATTTTTTATACAAGTATAATGACAAAAGTCAAATTTTTTTCAATCGTGAATTTGGCAGAACTTTTAAAAAATTAATAAATATTTGTATATTTCTTTAGAATGATTTCAGAGGTCTGCCACTTATAAAACTCACCAAATCCGTGTTGACGCGACCACCCTAATATTAATGCCAATATTTTGTGACCACGTTCTGCAAATTCGAAATATCTTCAAAATTCCTTCTTTCAGATGTATTTTGAAAAAAAAAGTAAAAATTGAAGTACTATTGTACGTAGTTAAAAACTTGTAACGACGTTCAAGTACTGGTTTGACTTATAATGGGCATCGCAACCAAAACAAGTAATTCACCTCGTTGATACGCGTCACGTTCCGGAAAGTTTATAACGATCTCGACGCGGCGAGGATCGCACTACTCAAACGATTTTGCATACAACGCTCTGGGCGTTTAATTGGAACTTACACAACCAAGAAAAATTACGAGAAAAGTTTTTAATCACGTACTTCCGTTAGTCACGTACTCATATTTCACGCATGTCTGAGTGCAAGTGCGCTTTTTAGTTTTCCGATGTGCAGGGCTCCGTAACTATTTTTGCTTTCCAACTGTGTGTGAACATGGTTTATAATGTACAAATGTCTGTATTATTTTCACTGATACAAGAATTTTAAAACTGTCTTTAAAACTGAATATGAAGAGAAATTTTCAATCGACGTAATATTTTTAAAATATCCGATAATAAAAAATTAAAGTAAGTTAATCAATCTTTTATCATTGCTCTGGTAATGATTTTAACAGTATATTATTAAAAATTATAATTCACAATTTTTTTCATCGCCTATAATAGATTGAAATAATTTTTTTTATACAGAAAGCTCAAAATTCAATCCTTTCAGACTTTTGGTTTTTCTTTAGAGTTAACTTTGCAAATTACTCGGACATCGCTATAAACGACGTTATTTCGAACTCTCTCGAGCTCAGCAACGAAAGCCAAGGAAAGTTCGCGTGCTTGCGAATGGAAACTGCCGCGTACGAGTAGATCAACCGACGTCGAGTCCTTTGAAACTAAAATCGAAAACTGTTTATGTTGATTATGCCTAATGCTGGCTCTCAATATTAGATTGGAATTCATAGAGCGTTACTCCATGACCTACATATTGTAACTGACTAAAAGATCACGTATACTGAAAAAAATTTAACCAAATAGAATAATACTACAAAGCAGAATCATTATTACAAAAAATGGCAGTATTTTTTTTCTCAATTCTTATCCCTCATTTATTTATTTATTTACTTATCTAGTCTCATTTCTGTATTTTGGTCTAATTTTTATCTTTATGAAGACAGATAACGCGCGTTCGAAAAGTAATTCTCCGACGCAACTCGTATTGCCTGGATAAAATCCGCCGAAATGTCGCTAATCGCAATTTGCATGATGCGCTGTTTCCAAATAAGCAACGAGGAATTACCGTTGATAAGGCAATGCTGGAGAGTGATTAGATTATGCAAACCATGCTACGATCTCTTGAGAATGCGGACAGTGCCAGTATTTTTGCACGTTGAATAATCAGAAAGTTTTTCATACATTTTTTAATGAGCTTCGTTTTCTTCTTCCTTTTTGCTTTTATGGATCATTCTGTACCGTAAACACTAAACCACGGTGTACATACACGTTAAATATTTTATTCAACTCCCGCAAGAAATATGTGAATTCGGACCCCTACTGAGAGTTAGAGAAATGATAAATTACCTGACTGTTGACGTGAAATTTCTTCTCTCACGCTAAGCCGTGGGAGAAGTATGTACTTCTCTCACGCTAAACCGTAAGAGAAGTATGTACTTCTCCCACGCTGTGATCAGCTGTGTCGATACACAGCTGATCACAGCGCGGTAGGTTCTTTGAAATCGTAGAATTTTTCTCCTTCGGAGCATTTCAATAACCATTCTAAAATAATTTTATTCATCGGAAGAATTTTTTTAACAATCCGAATGCACAACGAGGAAAAAAAAAGTAAAAAATCGCTAAATCCAAGGAGCTTAAAAAAGTGTAGCTGAATATTCCAATTGTAGATCAACGGAGGTTTTAGAAACAAAAGTTGTTTCCTCGTCTGAGTCCGAGTGTCGAAAAACTGAGCCGTGCCGGGCGTGCGAACGACAGATTTGCACGGGAGCGCACGTAACCTCGTACGCGACCTCGCGCTCCATGGTACAAATGACCGTGATCATATTCCCCGATTACCACCCTACGTCCTCGAATCCTGCTACCCGCAAGACCCAGCTGATAGAGGATCATGACCCGATCAGCGCGTTAATCGCCGTTCGCCCGTGCCGTAAATCCTATCCGCAGATTTCCGCCGTCGACTTCGTCGGCGCTTTTCACGCTTTGTGAGGTTTCAATTTATCAAATCCGTGATTGACGATGTGTACGTGTTTTTTTCGTACTTCAGAAATTCAGAAATTATTTAAAATACGTTGGTTAACCTCCATGGGAAATATGTTAGTTTTTTCTTGCTGGAATATAATTATTGAACAATTGCATTTACCCATGACAAAAGGAGACAAAATAAGAGAATGGTAAAACTTTTCTCGAAAATTCGATTTACATAAGTACATCTTTAGAAAAATGATCAAAAATTAAATGAAAAAACCAAGAAACCAATAGGTTTACAAAGAAATTGCCACTGAAAGCTTATCTCCTAATTAATAACGCTTCAAGTCAAAAAAAATTTTTCTCTGAAAAAGGTGGTATTAAAGTTCTTTTTGCCTGCTAATTGTACTTTTCTCATTCAACCTTGCAACCAAGGGATCATTCAAAATGTGAAACAGAATTACAGTAAGTTACTTTTGCAATCTATATTAGACGTCTTTGGCAAAGAAGTTGACATAATGTCTCATATGAGAAGCATCACGATAAAAAAATGCCATTTTTTAGCTAGCCGAAGCTTGGAACAAAGTCACTCTTACTACCATTAGGAAATGTTGGGAAAAATTATTTCCTTCTTTTTGTGCTTCTCAGTGTGACAACGGATCTGTTGTTTATGATAATTCTTCTCTTGTCAACCTTATCAACGAATTTGTGTTTTCAAAGATAAAATATTGACGTGGGAAAAGCTCTTGATGATTTAGAAAGATTGCTTGATTTTTTTGTGCGGAAAAGTTATGGAACCAGATTTCACTTCCACCGAAAAACATCGAAGTTTTGATAAAAGCTACTGATTATGATCTCGCATTTATGTTATCTGAAAATTAGGATTTCGGCATTGCTTATTACAAAACGAATAGTTCTTTATCCAATAAGCAAAAAAAAATGCCAGCTGAATCAAAGGCCTTTGAATATTTAAAAACTCTTTGCAAAGAAGTGGCAAAACGGCTCCATAATAGTTTGCCAAACTTGAAAAATTTTCAGAATTTTCCACCTCAACATTGCTTAACTAATAGTCGTCTTTCATTCAAAGATAAACATTTCATGGACAGAGATTTAAGCTTGAGCGAAAATGAATGGCATTAATTGCTAAGCGTCAAGTGGGACACTATTACAAGTGGAAAGAAAAATTTGCAAAATAGTTATGATTTTTGGCCAAATGGTGAACAAATGCACATCCAAAATGAACTGCATTTATCATAGAATGTGATTTAACTATTGATCGAGTTCTAACATTAAAAGTTGTCACATATCTATTATCAATCTTTCCGCATTCAGACAAATTGGGTCACCTGGACGAACTAGGACATTTACTTAAGTTTCATCTATTATTAAAAAAAACTTTAAGTGTGTTGTACGTGAAAACCCGTCAACAGAGATTAGTTTTTTGAACGGGAATTTCGGTGATTTTCGAGGCGCTCTTCACGCTCTCGAAAATTACTTGAGTTTTGATGGGAGAAAAGTAGCAAAGGGGGGCCTTATCGGCGCGGCTCAAGTGACGCGCGGGCCACGATTTTGACGACCACCTTAATGGCCGCTCGTATCGGAAAAGTTCAGTTCCATCTAAGCCTTCCTCGGCTCTGGAACTCTCTCTCTTGGCTCTGGAACTCCTCCAAACCCAGCTCCAAGTGGAATCCTTCGGTCCAACGCTGTGTAGCCTCTCTTGGCTCCAGTAGCCCCAAATTCTTTTCTTTTTCCGTGTAGGCTTTCTCGGCTCCGGAAGGTTTTCCAATCTTTTCCTTTTTTCCGTATAGCCTTTTTCGGCTCCAGAACATTTTCCCAAATTTTTCCCTTTTTCCGTGTAGCCTTTCGCGGCTCCGGAAACTTACTTACATTCCATCCTCGTGTAGCCTTTCTCGGCTCCGAGGGAGTTTATAGTTAAATTGGAATTATTTTCTTGGTGAACTGGTCTACGAACTTGGCAGGAAATCGACGTACCTCGTAGTTCCGTCGTTGGATTGCGCCGGTAATGAATTTATGAATTTTGAGTTATTGTTTTTGATTTGTAATTCTTTTTGTTCTTTTTCTGAAATAAAGAGAATTGTTTCTTGTTAAATGTGCGCCCAGTGAGTTTTGTTTTACTTACTCTCTGGAAGAAGCCCATTGTTGTCGTCAACCCTTCTTCAACGGACAACAAATGCATTGACGAAAACAAGCGTTGAAAAGTTACTAGAATATCCAAGAATATCTTCTGAACTTGGTGATTTTGGTAATTGTTAGTTGTTGCTACTTTGATAAAGTATTCTTGATGTTTAATATATACTTGTATGTGCTCTGTAGTTTAAACAGGTTTAAACAAGTTACTCATAGCAATTTTCGTACAAGTTTACGATATTGAAATTGTAAGAAGATCATTCGTGGAATTTCTTTTTTAGTTATTCTGGACTGAGCATTTCCAGTCACTCACCTGCCCGCTTTTAAATCATAATTGTCAAACTTGAATTATTTCATTCAAAACCTGTCTATACGTGTTCAAGTTGATTTTTTTATATAAAGTTGAATTCAGTATAACCAGATGATGAGAAACAAGAAAGGAATATTAACAGAAAAGAGTGTTAATTGACAAAAGAATAGTTATTTCAGTCAACATTTACCTCATATTTATTGAAAAACAAAATCATTGACTTACATGATCTACATTAAATGTACATATACACGCACGCTCAAACAAATGCACCGATTTTAACTGTAACATTTGATTCGTCTTTTCTAAACCGACTTAAATACACGAACTCGTGACTTTTAATGGCACGTTTTTTATTTAATCTCAGAAATAATAAGTATTTTTTTTTTTTTTCGTATAATATCTTTTTAAAAATATCAAAGTATTTCATTAATTGTCACATTATATCTTTCTAAAAATACCGGAGTATTTCATTACCTTAAATGTTTGAAATTAAAAAAAAAGATATAAAACGACGATTTTCTCTTAACTCTAAGCATCAGAGATTGCGAACTGCTAGTCGATTGTTGCTTAAGACCGACACCCTGAAGGACGACTAAGTCGTTAAAGGGGTGACGGTGAAGGGCAACGCTCGAGAAGGGCGGTTCACAGAAAACAAGTGTTCCCAATTCTTAGACTCAGCAATTCAACAATTGTTTTCAACAATTCAACCTTCAATTGTTTTCAACAATTCTTATACTTCCCCGCCCTTGGAGAGAGTATTGTTAATGAAAACCAGAATATTGTAAACGACTACACAGTTGTTGATACATCAGTGGTCTTCTCTTTTTTACAAATAAGCGTTTGAACCAAATAATTCTGAAGGCCTGGGAAGGGGATCTAAGGGGTAGGCCGGCATTAGGGTTCCCGGGAAGGAGGGCGGCTCAGGAGTATCAGGCTCCTCTAACAGCCTGGCTTTCGTGCGGGGTGAAGGTGGGGGAGACGTGACGGCCACTGTCAGCTGTGATGAAAGTTTGGTTTCTTCTGAAATTACGTGCGACTTCACTTCGCAATCGAACCAATCCTCGTAGTTTATGTGGGTTTTCTGACACTTATGGGAATCAGCGAGTTGTCTTGATAATGGATAGAGTTGCTGACAGGTCCCAACTTGTACCCACGTTGGTAGGACAGTTTTGACACGATTCTTCAGGATTCGCGGTCCTGGGGTCGTTGGCTGTCGTTTGTTATCATGTACCCTTCTTGCTGCCCTTCTAGCTGAACAGCAGCAGGTTGATTTGGGCTGACTCTAGTAGGTTGAGAAGGGACCCCGGCAATGGTTTTCATATGCAACATTCCTAAGGAAGTTTTTTGGTCGGGCTTAGGTCCCCTTTCAGTGTTCCCGTTGTTTCTCAGGAATCCATGAATTTTCCAGTGGCAGTTCTTACAATTGACTCGATAGCGCCGAAATTCTTGGTCAGTTCTCTTCCCAGAGGACCGAGGGAGGTTCAAAGTGATCTCACAATGTCCACATCGGATTGTTACTGAATATGGGCCGGATTTTCAGATGTGACTAATCCCTCCCATTTGAATGTTGGTTGAGTAACTGTATAAAACTTTTCACAACAACACCCTTATTATTTTATATCACGCCTACGGTGAGTTTGAACTAATGAGAATTGTTTTTGATCATGCCATTTGCAGTGTTGCCAGATTGGGGGTTTTCGACCTAGATTTAGGTTTTTTTGTCTACTTAGGGGGAGTTTTAGGAAGAAAACTTTATTAGGAGTTTTTCGGGGGGAGGGGATCTATTATTTTGTAATTTTCTTAGTTAAAAACCGTAAAAAACTAGAAAACCATAAAAAAACTTCGTCTGACTCGTCCCGCAACAAGGCGTTTTCTTGAGTGTGTATTGGCTGATTTCAATTGATGAACTGATTAAACTAATACCTACATTTCAAATAGTTTTCTTGCAGTGTGATCGACTTTGATCGAATTTTTCTACACAGAGTTAGTACCACGGTTGCTGCCAGAGGCGCTGGCAAGATAGCCAGGACCATTAAATAAAGAAAGAGGGAAGAATCATTCTCCTATCTTGCACAACCAACCGAGCGATGGAATCTGTGTTTATACAGAGTCATATGTAAGTCATTAGTCAGACACACTTTTTTTTCGTAACATGACGTATAATAGTGATTGGAAAATGCCTTCTGTGAATTCTAAAATTTACGTTCAAAGGTACAAGAAAGAGTGGGAAAGTGAAACAGATTTCAAAGGTATGTTTTGAAAGTTATGTTTACAAACTTTATCAATTTTGAAAACTGCATCCATGATGTAATTGTGAAATTCTATATTTTTTTAACAGAACCTTGATTCCAGAGGCTAGAAACTAGCGTGATTTTTTCACGATAGTAATTTTTTTTTTTTTGTAAACTCTTTGTAATTTTTATGATTAAGGTGAAATTTCATGGGGGCGTCAAGCGTCGAGCGTTTACAATGCAACAGAAAGAGAGCGACTATATTTCTTTCTCTGTCTGTGGCATTGTAAACACTTGAAGCTCGACGCTCCCATGAAATCTCTACTTTATACATATACATTTGTGACGTGCTCCGACAAAAGAGACCTTAGCGTCCAAAAATCGTTTTTCAGATGAGTTTATGAACTAATATATTACTATTTTGTGTGATATATAAATTTGTATCATGAAACTACTGTTAGTTTATGGTGGTACAAAAAATTTTCTGTGTATTTTAACCGAAATTGTTTTTTTTTTCTTTTTTTTTCACAATTTTTAGATTGGCTGAAACCATTTCCAAGCAATAACCAACGAGCATTTTAAATTAATTAAATTTAAACTAAGCACATTTAAAATTTTGCCACTTCTCTTCTTTTCCCGCCTTTTCCAAACGCCTTCGTCGAAAGAGCATTTTCTATTATGAACATTGTGAAAAATGCATTGAAAAACCGAATGTACGTCAAAACTGCAGATGCGATTTTGAGAATAAGAATGTTGTTGACAAATAATTGTTCTAACTTCGAACCTTCGCAAAAAATGTTTAAAAAAAATTCAATTCCGAAGATGTATATAAAAGTTCAGATTTTGTAGCAGAAGTTCTGGATGCATTCGAAAACATTGAATAATCGTTTTTTTATAGTGTATATATGTTAATTCATTAATTGGTAACCAAAATACACTCATAAAAACAATGAATTTGTCTTTTGTTTACTTGTTTTTTTTTACCAATAAAATGAGTGAATGAATATTTGGAGGGAAAATTTTTTTGGGGGGGAAATCGAGCCCATCTCAGCTCTATCTAGAGGGAACGTTTCAAACCCATCAGGCAACACTGGCCATTTGGCAAGTTTGAGTTATTAAAAAAAAAAATATAATTAACAATTATTTTTTATCATGCTTTGCAGCGAGTTTTATTTATTGAAAAATATTTTATATTATATTGAATGGGTAATTATGGATTTTAGGACATTCTGTGAAAAGTGACTGAAAAAAATGTGTTTTATTCAAAATGTGCCTTTTGATGTTCAATAAATAAATCAAGCAGCGAAAAAGTGGTTTTTGAATTTTTAATAACAAAAAACACGAAAAAGTTGATAGTGACAGAGCAAGTGTATTTCCGTAAATTAGGACGCACAAAGGACGATGTCGACTATGAAAATTGCTCATACGACTTTCCAGAGTCCTTAGTAAGTTAAATAATGTCTATTAGCACTGTTGTAATGATACATTTTATGTGAAAAAGCGATAAATAACGGAAATGTAAAGTGAGGTTATGTTGATGTTTACAAGTGTCAAATGA
>JAPYZL010072291.1:0-18954 GCA_030522825.1 Platygaster orseoliae | reverse complement strand
ATGAGTACCAACATAACGCCACCAAAAGATCAAAAATCGAACATATGTAGCCCGCGAAAATTCAAAATTCGCGATACTTTTTGAACAAACCTCGTATGTGAACTTGTAAAATATTGAATTCACATTTAGAGATTCTGGGAAATAAGTAGAAAACAATTTTCTAAAATAAATATTTTTCATTTCATTTATATGCATCAAAAATTTGTGAAAAATTTTTCTACTAACAAATTTTGGTGTACAAACAATCGGAAAATTCAATTTCTCTAGAATTCAATTGGTGTTGTTTCCAACTTAAGAGAATCTAAATTTTCAAACATTTGTTGAATTTTAATTCTTGCAACCTTTTATTGCAAATTGTTCAGATTGAATAATTTCCGATATTTTTTTCATATCTGAATTCTAACTTTCTATTTTCCATATTTCGCAAGTTTATTTTTATTAATTATTCATTACATTCATAAAGTGCAAAACTTTTTATTCTTTACATTAGTATATACTTTACATTCAAAATTTCACTTCTATAGATTTTGTAAAATTTGAAAAAAAAAAAAAAATTTATTTTATACTGATGTTTCATATTTTGACAGGAACAACAGGAAATGAAGCATTAATGGTAACAAAAGATGACTTGGTTTTCGCGCTTGGGATAAATACTGTCGGATGTTTGGGTACTGGCGATGGACAAAGCACGCTGTCACCAAAAAAAGTTGACGCACTTTGTGGGAAAGGAATCATATCTTTCGCTTATGGAAGCGGACCTCATGTTTTGGCGCTCACACGAACTGGATCTGTAATATTATTTGAAAAAAAAAACACTATTTAGCACAACAAATAAATATAAGAACTGTTGCTGAGAAAAATATAATCAGTTAATTTTTTTAGAAAGACTCCTACTGAAAATGAAAAATTAAGAATATCCAATGCACTGACATTCAATTTTAAACAGCCAAAAAATAGCAAAACATAATGAAAAAAGGCATATAAATTTTGCTTAAGAATGAAGAATTTATTGTAAAATTAGAAAAGAATTATATAACTTTTCAAGAATGTGATATAAAAAAATTTTTTTTTTGCATAAAAGAATATCTTATTAATAAATTGGCAGCATCGTTTTTTAATTGCAATTTTTTGACACAGAAGAATCTTATAATAAATATGGAGTTAAAATGAAATTCTTGGCTTTTTTTTCCATTTTATATTGTGACTTGACACTTGTAGGGGCGGGGGGGGGGGGTGTTCAAAAAAATGCTAAAAAATTTGTGATGAAAACTGGAAGGAATAAAAAAATCAATTTTTACAGGTTTATTCTTGGGGCCACAATGGCTACTGTGAATTAGGAAACGGAACTTCTAATCAAGTTCTTACTCCAGCGATAGTTGGTCTAAATCTCAGTGAAAAAGTGATAACAGCAATTGCTTGTGGAAATCACCATTCTCTTGCTCTTAGCAATGATGGCGAGGTAATTTTTTTAATGGGGAATCGAATTCTTTTGAAATGTAAAGTATGATTCGTTTAAATTACTAAATTTATACAAAGTTTTCAAATTTTTTGATTTCCCATAATTTTTGACTTGACATCAAAAAGTTTTTGAGCATTCTGAAGAACTTGAAGTATAAGTAAGAGGTAATTAAAAAATACTTTTTTTACAAGAGAATTTTTTTAAACTATATTAACTGCATTGTATATTCGGTAATTAAATGTAAAAATAAATTTTGTTCTATGATTTGTGACATTTTGTGAATGTTTTGTATTTATTTATAATTTCACTATGACTTTTATATTATATGACTTGCAGAATTTCATCATTTTTTATACTTAAGAATAATAATATTTTAGTATTAACATTCTCAAAATCTTTGTTTTCAATTTTGTACGAATTTAGAAAGACTAGATCATATTCAGATATGTGTACATACAAAATTTCCAATAATTTGTAAATGCATTCGTCAAATTCTTGTAATTAGAATCAAATTCTCTTAACTTTTACATTATCGAAAATAATCATGAAAATTTGGTACACTTAGATTCGATTTCTTCAATCCTAAAAAGAGTATTTGCAGGATTCATAATTTTCAAAAAACTTTGAAAAATAAATAATGATGTATTCCATAAATTTAAACCATTTTCCTATTTTTCATACTAATTAATATTTTATCAACATTCTTAAAATCTTTGTTATTAATTTTGTACGAATTTCGAAAAACAAGATTATATTAAGATATGTGTAAATGCAAAATTTTCAAATAATTTGTAAACGCATTCGTCAAATTCTTGGAATTAAAATCAAATTTTCTTAATTTTTACATTATCAAAGATATTAATGAAAATTTCATACAATTAGATTCGATTTCTCCAATCCCAAAAACAGTATTCGCAGAATTCAGATATTTTCCAGACTTCCTAAGAATTAGATTTTTTCAAACATTTTTTATACAGTTTTTAGAATTGATATATAATAAATCATCAATGATGATATATTCCATAAATTTATACCATATTCCTATTTTTCACATAAATTAATATATAAAGGCTCGACAGTTTTCATAGAACTGATTTTATTTTGCAGGAAAACTATAAAAGTCTTAAATCTTGTAATATTGACAAAGTTTACAACGTTGAAAAATCACACGAGAATTTTTTTTCTGAGATTCGAATTATTGATTTAAAATTTGAATCAGGATTTTTAAATTCTTGAATTTTTTTCACTGAATTTTGTGAGTTCTTGAATTCATAATTTAAATGTAAGAATATGAATCAGAATTTTCAGAATTCAGTGAAGTTTCACAGTGAATTTTTTAAATTTGTTCTTTCTTTCAGTGAATTCTTGAATTTTTTCAGTGAATTTTCGAATTTATAATTTGAATCAGAATTTTTGAATCTATAATTGAAATTTCAGAATTTAATTAAGAATTTTTGAAATTAGAATTTAAATTTCAGAATTTGAATAAGAGTTTTTGAATCTAGAATTCAAATTTCAGAATTTGAATAAGAGTTTATGAATTTAGAATTCAAATTTCAGAATTTGAATCAAAAATTTTGAATTCAGAATTCAAACTATAGAATTTGAATCAGAATTTCTGAATTTAGAACTCAAGTTTTTGAATTTGAATCAGAATTTCCGAATTTAGAATTCAAATTTAAGAATTTGGATCAGAATTCTAAGAATTTTTTTACACTTGAATTTTTTCACTGAATCAGTAAATTCTTGAATTAATAATTCAAATTTAAGAATATGAATCAGAATTTTCAGGATTCAGTGAAGTTTCACAGTGAACTCTTTCAATTTATTATTTCTTTCAGTGAATTCTTGAATTTTATTCAGAGAATTTTCGAATTTAGAATTTAAATTAGAATTTTTGAATTTAGAATTCAAATTTCAGAATTTGAATCAGCATTTTTAACTTTAGAATTTCAAATTTCAGAATTCAAATCAGCATTTTTAACTTGAGAATTTCAAATTTCAGAATTTGAAAAAAGAATCTCAGAATTTGTGTATTCTTGAATTTTTTGAAATTTCCTTGATTAGGGGTTTCGTCGAATTTGTTTTTTCAAGGTTTCACATTATTTTTGGTAAATTTCTGAAAAAAATTTTCGTGTGATTCGTTAACGTTGTAAACTTTATTAACCTAATCTTGCAATGCTTTATAAGCAATAATCGGAAAATAAATCAAAGAATGATAATAACGAAATATCGATATAATACACTTAAAAATGTGGCTTCACGAGATCATTCGTTGATTTATTTTCCTATTGTACGAAAATTATTATGTTTTTCTTGCCACACAGTATGAAAATTTTCATTTCCTATCAAGAGTTTTTGTGTTTGAAACCAGGTTTACGCATGGGGACAAAATAACTGCGGCCAAGTCGGCAGTGGCATGAGTTCGAATCAAAGTGCGCCACGCAAAGTAAACCCAACTTTAGTTGGACTCAAAGTGGTATCAATAGCATGCAGTCAAACGTCCAGTATTTTTGTGACTGACAACGGTGAAGTTTATGGTAGCCTTTTTTTCTGTAGCTTACCTAAAAATCGAAATACAAAAATTTTTTTTTAATTCTACTCTGAAAGAAAAATTTTGTAGATGAAACGTCGAAAAGTTTAGAATCGAATGTACAAAAATATAAAAAATTAAGAAAAGTAAATCTGAATTATCATATGGAATTTGCTCTGTTTGTTTATTAACCCTCACTTGACTGAGCTCTATTTTATAAATCCGCGACTGTGGTTCTACTTTTTGTTGATGTTGAAAAAGTCATCTATTTCCAGGAATTTTTTTTATTTTTATTAATGTGTGTTAGGCTGCATCAATTTTTATGAAAATTTTGTTTCAAATGTAACAATAATTCAAAAAAAGTTATTTTTAAAAAAAGGCCCATGAACCTTAGAGGCCCACCTCAGTCACGTGAGGGTTAAATAATTATCACTCAATCTTATAATTATTATTTTCCAGCTTGGGGTTACAACGGAGTTGGTCAATTAGGAATTGGAAATCACGTGAACCAATCAAGTCCTACTAAAGTTATTGGTCTTGCTGGAATAGTCATTGGTGAGTTACAAAAACTACAAAAATAATTATAAATAAATTATAAATAATAGTACGAATGATGAAATTCTCAGTAAAATAAACTTTTAAGTGAAAAAAAAGTTGTTTGGAAACACTACTTTTTTTTCAATGAGCGAGAAAATCTTTTTTTCTATTCTAGAAAAAGTAACTTGCGGTTACGCACATAGTCTGGCACTCAGCGATGAAGGGTCTCTTTATGTTTGGGGTGGCAACGCTTTCGGGCAATTAGGACTCGGAAATAAAGCCAACGCTTGCAACCCGACGAAGGTATGTATGAAAAGTAAAAACAATTGGAAATTGAGTTCTTGAAAACAAGTTTTCAAAGAAAGTATCATTATTTTGACGTGCCTGAAGTTCCAGATGTTCAAAAATAAATGACACTGATAAAAAAAATTGTTTCCTTTATCTGTCACGGTTAAATTAATGAATAATTATTGATGTTTAACAAGTGTAATCTAACGTTATTCACTATTTTTTACTTTCACTATCAGTGGAAATGGAAAAACAATGTTTTTTTCGTTTTTCACATCCATTTTGTATATTAATTTATTTTACAGTACTAGTAGAGTTATAGCATCATTATCGTACGATGAAACAGTACGAAAATTTAATTTATTGACCTCATATTTTTGTGTTTGAAACCATAATAATATAAGTAATAAAGTATGAAAAAATGTGTTCAATATAAATTCGTATTTTAAGTATTAGTTCGAAATCTATCTTGAAAATTCAACCTCACATTTTTTTTGTCAAATTTACGAACAATGATAAAGTACAATAATAATGTATAGTATAAATTATCAGTATAAGTATTGATTTGAAATTTATCTTAAGAATTTTCATAATCTTAATGAAACTACATTTTTTCTTGATATTAGTTTTTTTTTTGTCAGAAATCATAGTAATATAAGTGATAAAGTATAAAAATAATGTATCCAACATAAATTCGTGTTTTAAGTATTAATTCGAAATCTATTTTGAAAATTTCCATAACTTAAATGAAACTAAATTAATCTATTGAACCTCACATTTTTTTGTCAGAATTACGAAAAATGAATGAGTATAATATTAATTATGTATTAAACATAAATTATCAATATAAGTATTAATTCGAAATTTATCTTTAAAATTTCCATAAAATAAATGAAATTTAAGTATCTTTTGATATTCATACTTTTTTTCTCAGAAACCATAATAATATAAGTGATAAAGTATAAAAATAATGTATCTAACATAAATTCGTATTTTAAGTATTTATTCCAAATCATTTTGAAAATATCTATAACCTAAATGAAACTTAATTAATCTTTTGAGCCTCATATTTTTATTGTCTGAATTACGAACAATGGTTAAGTTCAATATTAATTATGTATTAAACATAAATTATCAATATAAGTATCGATTCGAAATTTATCTTTAAAATTCCATTAAATAAATGAAACTAAATTATTTTTTGATATTCACATTTTTTTGTCAGAAACCATATTAATATAAATGATGTATAAAAATAGTGTATCCAACATAAATTCCTATTTTAAGTATTCATTCGAAATCTATCTTGAAAATATCCATAACTTAAATAAAACTAAATTAATCTTTTGAACCTCACATTTTTTTGTCAGAATCACGAACAGTGAATAAGTACAATATTAATTATGTATTAAACCTAAATTATTAATATAATTATTAATTCAAATTTTTTTCATATCTTTAAAATTTCCGTAATTCAAATGAAACCTAATTATTTCTTCATATTCTAATTTCTTCGTCAGAAACCATAGAAATATACTCTGTAGTATAATAATAATGTAGTAAAAGTTATTTTAAAATGAAAATTCATTTTTTCAACTATTGTTTCGCACTTTTTTTTTCCAGAATTCCGAATAATTTTTGATCACAGATTCAGGGAGTGAATTTTCCAATACTTCATTCCAATTCTTATGTTGTATTCACTCTTATTCTTGTTTTTTGGGTGCTTTTTCAAGTTGTCAATGGAAGAAATGGGACGCGTGTCGGACGTCGCTGCGCTGCATTACACCCACATAAGCGTGGCGATGGGACACGGGGGACGAATTTTCATGTGGGGACAATGCCGGGGCCAAAGCGTCACGAGTCCAATGTTGACACCTCTGTCAACAATTCATGACGCCCTCGCTTGTTACGCCTCTCCCAGTGTCATGCACGTGCCGTTACTACTTTCCTCCGAAGGGGAAAGCAGTATTTTGGATTGCCTGAAAGAAGCATTTGACGATCCTGTAAGGGAACAAAAAATCATGATAAATAATAAAAATCATTCGGGAAAATGGCCATTCTGTGAATTCAGGGAAAGTGTGTTCGGGCAAAATGTTTTCGGGAAAATGGTCGGGAACGGAACTACATAAAACATGCGAATTGAAAAGGATTTCAGATTTTTTTTATACTTATTTTATACGCAATGGAATTGGTTTTGAATAACGAAAGGTTTCAGTGAATTACTGATTATTTTTTTGTAGTCCACGAGTGATTTGACGATCCAAGTGCAAGGAAGAGCGATTCACGTGCACAAATCAGTACTGAAAATTCGGTGTCAATATTTCAAGTCGATGTTTCAAGAGCACTGGGCAGAAAATAATCGAGAGTGAGTCAAGAAATGTACAATTAAAATGGCTTTTATTAAAAAACTATTATTTTCTAAAAAAAAAAAAATTGATTAAATTTTACTTACGCAACAAAAAAATGTTGTATGAATTCATTAAGAATATCATTAAGACAAAAAGTGATAATTAGTTCATAATTTTAATGAATTTGTCATAAATGTTGTGTTTACAATTAATGAAATAATGATTAATCATTTATTGAAATTTGTCAGTGTTTTGGAGCATGACCAATTTTCCTACGAAGTGTACAAATCGTTTTTGAAATATTTGTACACGGATGAAGTCGATTTGCCACCAGAAAACGCCCTAGGTGAATTCATTTACTACTCATTGGATTGTTGATAGTTTAATTTTGATCGATTTTATGGGTGTGTGATTTTTCAGAACTACTAGATTTGGCGAACGAATATTTTGAGACTCAGTTGAAACGTCGGTGCGTTCAAATGATAAAACAAGGAATAACCGTACTTAATGCCTCTTTTTTGTACAAAACAGCGATTGAGTACAACGCTCAGGTAAAATTATTTATTCACAATTCGCTGGTAATCGGATATTTGGACGTGAATTACTAGCGAACTGTGAATAAAATATCGTCCTGTGAGTTTTGAATTTTGACGAAACGATTACAGCCCTCGGCTTCGCCTCGAGCTGCAAACTTTCGTTTCGTCGAAACCGACATTTCCAAAACTCGCAGTAATATACTATTATTTTATATTGAAGCTGATTTTTATGGATATTTTTGAAAGTTGCTTTGCATGGATTTTTAAATCAGAATTCCAAATCCAGGAATGTGAATTGGCATTTTTGAGAATTTCTTGAATTTCTTTTTTGACTTCAAAATCGAAATTGTTAAAGAAATTCAAAAATTTTAAATTCGGAATTTTAAAATCTAAACATTGTAGAATTTGTAAAATACATTATTGAAAATTTATTGTTAGAATCTTAATTATAAAAAATTCACAAATTTGTTGAAAGTTTAAAATTTTTTTCAAATTTAAATGTTTTTTTAACTGGATATTATTTATTTTTATTGTAAAAATGTTAAAACCAATTTCTGGTAAAGAAGAATTTAAAAAATTTAGAACTTCGGGTTTCGAAAATGAATGAGTAGCACGATTTTTTAAATTTTAAATCCTGAAACTTGAAATTTCCAGAACTCAAAAGTCTTGAGTTCTGAAAATCTGATTCTTAAAATTGTGTTTGATTTCAAAAAATTGTAAGGACTTTGCAATACTTTACAATTTTTGGAATAGTTTTATACTTTTAAAAATTCATTTTAAAAATATGATATTTTTTAGAAACCACGAATTATTGCATTCAAAAATAAAAACTTGGCTAGAGAAAATTTGTTATTTAAATTTCAGGAATTCGTTTTTCATTGAAAGGATTTTTACGACATTTTTAAATAGATCAATAAATGACCAAAGAAATTTTGAACACTGAAAAGTATTTAAAAGTCGCACTGAAATTGTAAAACATTAAATTACAAAATTGAGTCTTCTCGAATTAAGAATGTGAGAAAAAAAATTAGATTAATCATTCTAATAAACGATATTTTACCAAACAAAATGTAATTTCTAAATTAGGCATTTTATTTACAGCCTCAAAAAATAAAGAAAGAAATTGAAAATTACGTAATGAGGACAAAATTAACGAGCATAGATCACGGAAAAAAGCTATTTTATAACGACTTTTGGAAATTTCAGAGTTTTTTATATCTAAAAAAGTTAAATACGATATTTTAATGAAAATGAAGTGTGAGATTTTTGAATAAAATATTCCTCTCTCATAATCTCAAAGGTAATAAAGGAATTTGAAATAACCAAATCTGTTATTTAAAAAAATCTGTTATTTAAAAAATACGTAAAAAAATTTATATAATTCTTTTTTTTTCAGGAATTAGAAGAGTTTTGTTTCAAATTTGCATTAAATCACATGACAGCTGTGATAAAATCGCCAAATTTTGAAAAATTAGATGAAGCGACGATACGAACTTTCATCGTCAAAGCTGCGGAAGCAGGCGCATTTAAGACTTGATATCTTCCTATTTCTTATCTCTCATTTCTCTTTTTTATTTACTATTCTTTCCACCAGCAATATAACTTCATTTCTGCGTTTGTTATTTTTGTTCGTCGAATAAAAAAGATCATCGTGTTATTTATTGTAATGTTCATTATTAAGTTGTTTACGTAATCAAATTACGTTTCGGATTTATAATTTATTGATTAAAAAGCGATTAATGCCAAAAAACACATGTTTTCTCGTAGCTGTTTTCGAATGTATAATTTATTGATAAAAAAGTGATAAATGCCTAATAAGCTTAATTTCAGTAACTCGAAAGTGATAAATTTGAAAATAATTCAAGTGATTTATGGTTAGGATTAATCGTGAAAATTGTCAGAAAAAAGAAATTTGTATTTTGTACTAGCTAAAGTGCCTAGTAATTGTTTTATTTTATATTGCTGTGAAACAACGATGATTAGTAGGTGTGATTTTTATAGAGGTGAAACGAACATATCGTGCAATTGTTATTTTCTGTATTTTTTAATCAATTGTTGTCTGCTTCGATGTTTATTTTGTACTTCGTTGAGAATTCTTTTCATGCCTTTGTATGAATACATTCATTGACATTCTGTAACAAATTCCAAAGTCACAA
This sequence comes from Platygaster orseoliae, assembly GCA_030522825.1. Taxonomy (NCBI): domain Eukaryota; kingdom Metazoa; phylum Arthropoda; class Insecta; order Hymenoptera; family Platygastridae; genus Platygaster; species Platygaster orseoliae. The sequence goes on along the minus strand of JAPYZL010072291.1, from coordinate 9,097 downwards.
GAGTCCTTTGCAGAAATTTCTCTCAACTTTCGAGAGGAACGAAAGTGAAGTGGTTGAGCATTTATACCTGCATTTTTTAGATTGTATGAATTGTTATTCGTTGCGTTAATGTAAAAGGTAATTGACGAAATAAATGCTACATTCGAGAATATCGAAATTTGTTTTAAATGCCAGTTTTTACATTACAAATTTATTAGAGTATATCATTTCAGAGTTTGAGTTACTGGGAATTGAAATTTTTATCTTCTTGAGCCCTGGAAAAGTTATAAAATATGGAGGTAAGTATGAAAAAATCCTTATTTTTGTAATATCGATACAATAATTTTATTCAGTATACCGTTATATACAAGCAGTAAAATTTTTTAAATTTCATTTGTATAATGGGTACACAAAGCCTACCTCAATTTTTTTTCATACACGGAACGTCTAAACGTTTGCATGATTTCGTGGAAAAACGAGGGACAAATTTCCTACATTCCGCGTATGAAAAAATTCGAAAAAACCCAATTCAAGAAAATTCTCGAGTCCCAAAGACGTTCCAAAATAAAAAATCAAGTCGATCGAAGTTACTTATCAAGAAAACTACGTGCTCCTCAAAACAAACGATGTTCGATAACTATCATTTGAAGTCCAATATAAAACAAAAATTTATAAATCCTGAAATAAAAACCATTTATTTTCAGAAGCACGCTAAGTTTCAGAAACTTGTGGAACTCGTGAAAATCGTTGTCGAAAGTTTACATAGCAAACTACGATAAACAATTCTCTTTAAATATCTTTTATGATCATTGCTGAATTTGTTTAATTTTTTTTTTTTCATTTTTAGGCCTGCGGACTACTTATTTTTCCAGCCAAGTGCTGACGTATGCGCTTGAACCCAAAATTTTCGAGCGCTAAAAACTTACATCGCGGATCGCATTTTTCGATGGAAGATTTTTATTTCGGAAATAGTTCTTACAGGATTTTCGTGCGAGTCGCGACGAAAAATTATGGGATTTACGGGAACTTACCGCTAATGCACAGAAAAAAAAGTTTTGGTGTCACAACACTACTACGAAGATGAAATATTGAAAAAATGAAAATGAAAGTAAAAATAGGGATCCATCACAAAAATCACGTACAATTGTGGAATCGATGTAATTGTTGTGACGTCCAAAGATATGGTTATGACATCCATAAACCGATTTTTCCAATCCGTTTGCTTGAACGTCACAGTAAACACGTACATTATTGTGATATTTCAAAAATCATCTTTGTGGTATTTTTGTGACACGAAAATTTTTTTTCCCGAGTGAGAATGTTTATTTTACATAAATACACGTATGATGGTAACATTTAATTCTAGTCTTATTTTGCGACAGACAGAATTTACACGCTAGCTGCTTTTTGCAATTATATGGAATCTTTTGGTCAAAGCGTGGTTTCCGAATTTTTTGCGGAAAGAAAGGTGTTGCGAGAATTGATACGATGATGAATCAGTTCTGGGTTTTTTGAAATCGATTTTACTCCTTGATTAGTGCTTTTTTTGAATATTTTGCCATGAACTGAGATTTGATTAAGTATGATAAAAAGAAAATTAGTTTTCAATCATTAGAATGACAAAAATAAATCTGACGTTATAAACCGTTCCGAAATAGGTTTCTCATCCGAGTTTTCAAGCTTTTGGCCTAGATTCAGCCCTCAGATAAAAAAGCAGAAAAAAGTGTTTCCTTCTTGAATTCAGATTGGAGGAGTTTGTCCATTTGAGTGAAACGAAAAGGGCCGTAAGTACTAATATCGTATCCTGTAGGATGTGTAGCTCCGGAAGGATATGGAATAAAAATCAATAGAACGAATGGCTTTCTGGAAGCGTTCCAGCCGTTCATCTCTTTTCGACCAGCCACCGTATAATCAGCTTTCGGCTCCACAGAAAACGGCTTATCAATTTTTAATCAACTCCTCCAAACTTTTTTTCTCTTTTTTTCACCTTTCAACGAGTAAAAACACAGATTTTATCTTTTCAGGAAAGGAAATCTTGCCCGGCAAGTTTTCCCAGACGTTTCGTGATGCTTTTCTGTAAAATTTGTCGAGAGAGAAAATTTTCATGAATGATTATGCAAGAATAATACCATGTATGATCGGATATCCTTAAAGAAAAAATTTTCTTTACATAATCACGCACAAAAGTTTTATTCCACGATAAAGTATATGAAATTTACTCAAATCTTTGGCAGCGATTCGTTTTTTTCTAAAAAGGCAGCGAAATTGCAAATTTTCCCCAGCTGGAAAGATAGTGTCATTTATAACCTTTCACTTTTAGTCCTATCTTATGCTAGGCCACCAGGAAAATTATTTTCGATTTTCGGACACAAAGAAAACAACAGCGCGACGAATTATTATGTACAAGCACACGCGACTACGAATTTTCATTTTGTTTTCTCTACAACTCAACGTTTTCCATCATTTCATGAACTTGGAGGAAAAACATGCTTTAAGAGCATGGACGTGTTTCACGCTTTTAGAGAAAACGCTCGAATTCACATTATTCCGCTTTTGTATGACGAGCGTCATGCTCCAGAAGCAAAAAATGTGCTCCCAAAGCAAGAGTCTCGTGCTTTTCGAATACGAAACTCATGTCAACTTTTCCAACATGCTCGAAAAGCCCGTTTTTTCTTCCAGTCTACGTATATTTATCGTAACGTATTTGCATACTTTATACATAATTATTGTATTTCGCGAAATTTGTTTATTATTTGTTTTTTTCTTTCGAAACAAAATACTCTAACGATTCGCATCTGCGCACGCACACCAATTTTTCACATCAAATTTTTTATAAATAATTCTCAAGACACAACGAATTTTTGTTCCACGAAATTCACATCGACAATTCCTCTGTACAATTGGTTGTTTGTTTCTATTTTCCTTTTCGAAGCAGGTCTTACAAACAATTACAACAATTATAATTAGTAATTTGCACCATATTGAAGATATGTTCACGAATAAATGCCTGCGAATGTCAATAATTGGGATTTTCCGCGTTCAAGAAAAAAAATCATTCGTTTTTTTGCGGGGATCCCATTTGTCTTGGAATAAAATTTTAATCATTTGAACTTTCCATTAACTAATAATAAAAAACATACCACAAATTTCCCTTTGAAAATCACCGAAACGATCATTCTTACATGAATAAAAGTAGAAGGTAAAAAAATTGTATGGAAAAGAAAAAAAAGCGCTTTTTTAGAAAGTCGTGATACAGGCTGTTTGTGCTATACAATAAATTTACGATAGATTTCTTTTTATATACACGCATACTCACGTATATGTGTATATATAAGCATTTTTTTCTTTAATATGTTGTAGTATTTAAGGCAGCAAGAACAATTATTATGTCGAGCTTATAACTTCTTCGTTTTTTTTAAGTCGATAAATTTTAGATTCACACTATTTTCGTAAATGGAAAAAAGTTCTTCTATGCACCGTCATGTATGGTCACGTATGTAATACAATCATATATAATCATCTTGAAGTATATCATTGACATACATAATTATGCAAGTTATATCAATCTCTCTGTTACAAAACAAAAACGCTCGTGAATTTTCATGATATTTTTTCTTTTGCAATTTTTCTATCTCACATCAAAAAATGTTGATTATAAATAAGCGACTTGGTCTATAAAATTATTTAAAAAATCGATATCATGATTATTTTCTCAAAATTGAATAGTTTAAACAATTTGTTTGTCAAAAATGTTTCAAACAATAAGTTTACACGAGTTGTAAACTAATTGTTCAAACAAATCAATTTTGCAAAAACAATAATGAACTCAGTTTTAGCAACAATGAAAACTATGAAAAGCCTTCACATCTCGTGTAATTTTTGCAATAATTTTGTTAAATGTTAACCTACGCATAATTTTGTTTTGTAACGAAGGTTTTGGGATAAACTGTATATGAGTGGACATATATACATCACATATACATCCTTGCATATATATTACGTATATACGAATATATTATGATCATATATGGCCGTATGTAAAACATGATAGTGCAGAAAATAATTTTGTTCCCGGAAACCACTTTCACTCGCTCAAAATTCTAGGCGTAGAAGACAGTTTTGCAGTTTTTGCGACTATTTATTTGTTTATTTATTCATTGAAATAACGCTGAAGCTTGCGAACACCCAGATGATCAGCACGATTTTTTTTGTTCTAATTGCCTAAAAAATGTCTCGTTCATCTGAATGATTCGCCTTATGCGTGATCCGTGCTTTGCTCCCGAGATGATTATCTTACTAATAAGTTTATTTACCTTTAGAGTTTATTTACCATTAGAGACGTTTTTTTAGAATTGTTCTTCTAGAATAAGTTACCTTTTTGAAACCTTTGTTGGAGTTGTTCAATTTTTACTATGTACTTACTACGGATTTTTTTTCAACGCCCTTAATCCACGATAAGAAACAGTGTAAATCACTGAAAAATGCTCTCTACTCACGATAAGTACTAAAAGTTTTTACCAAACGTACAGTTACGCTTTTTTGCACTCGAATACAAAATTTCGATACAAACTTTTGCCCTAGAACAGTTTTTTTTTTAAGTCTCGAATTAATCGATTTATTTCATACTTGAAGCAATATGATCACCATTTCGTTATTTGTTTATAGGTTGTTTTTGTTTTTGTTAACTAGAAGAAGTGCATTTTGAATACACACTCGTTGATTGTTACGGCTGATTATCCTGTCTTCGACAAGAAGTACTTTCATGCAAATTATACTTTCGCGCTTTCTTTCGTTCCAACTTTCATTCAACTTTGAAAAGAAGCCATCGCCAACGGGGAAAAATTTTCGCTCGTGGTTTTTCGTGGTTGGGTACATCATGAAATGTATAAAGCTACATTGCAAACAAATAACGACTTTCGAAATACTCAATGCACTCAAACAGTTATTCAAATAACCGAAATTTAATTCTTAGTTTTTATTTAAACATTTATTATTTTTTATTGCTGATTTTGTGATTTCAAATGTCGAATTGGAATTTGGTGATGTGTTTGGTAGTTTATCTATGACTATAAATTTCTCAGTTTTTGGATCATTCTATGTAGGAATTTCGTAGTTAAATTTTCATCATTCTTCAGAATTTATATTCTATTTTGATTATGAAACATGCATTTTAGTCTCAATAATTGCAATACTTCAAGTGAAAAAAAATTCATAAAACTTGTTATTTGGAAGTCAAGTTTTAAATGAAATTTTTCATCCTTGATTTCAATTTTTATTTTCTTTCGATTTACCGTGAGTTTCCGAAAAATTTTCAAATTTTTAATTTTTAAAAAATCGAGGTCTTTCTAACCGTATAGTTAAAAAGAATAGTTGAGCACAACTATTATTACTTTTTTACATATATAAGTAATAAATGACTTGAAAAATAATTTAAATTGTTACTAACAATCTTGTGAGGGAAAGGGGAGGTGGGATAAAAAACTTATATTTTATATTTAAACGATCTTTTATTTACATAAATACTGGGAATTAAAAAAAATGTGTGTTTCCTATTTTTAGAAGTGTATAAAATTAATTGTAATGAATTCCATAATTTTGAAACACCGGAAGATTTTGGTTTTGGAAATTGCGTTTCATTTCGAAATACATCATGTAATTAATATTTACGCAACCACGCGTAAATTTTTTTCCCCGTAAACATTTTTTTTTAATGCAGTATTGGAGCATTTCGTTCTAGTGTATACGAGATAAAAATGGAGTACTCGAGTTAACTGTGCGAAATTTCTTACGAAGATTTTCAGTCTAACGTACAAATCGGCGACGTTTTCACTGCGAAATCGCTGTTCTCGGATTAAAGAAAAAATTATTGTTCCAACTGAAAGACCCACAAAATTGAAAATATCGGAAGTATCAAAATACAAAAACATCGTTGAGTCTACGGGTGTAGTTCAAGCCATTTTCTTATTTTGTGGGCGAGTCTTTACTTTATACGGTTTTTATTTCAATTTCATTTGTATAAAAAATCTCGATTCACGGCGTTTTCAGGACATGTTTTCGGTATCAAAGAGTTCATAATCGGTTTTGATGGATTATTTATGATCATTTAATTCAAAACCAGGATATCTTTGTTAAATATTTTTTAACTAGAATCACAACGCATGTAAAACAACTTCACCATTAAAAAAGAAAAATTTCCTAAAACCCAAAAACACATCATTCAAATTTCAACCATACCCGATCATAAATACCCATACATACCACACTCATAGTTGAAAACACCGATTTCAACAAAACTTCAAGTTCAAGCCCGAGCCGAAGCCGAGCCCTGCGATCGTTCCATTCCAACATTTCATCATATGAGCACGAAAAAGACCTACCGACACCGCTTCAAGGTCAAATCATCGAACGAAATCAAGAATGAAAAAACATCTCATCAATTTATCCTCCGAGATTCATCGATTTCGCGGACGCCGCCTTTATTTCCATATATTTCGCCTATTATCATCGTCATCGTTACTTTTCACCTTCATCCGTACATTTGTTCATTATTTGTCATCGGTAATCGCGTGGGTTGATATGTAAGTTGCAGTTCGATCGTACGCGATCAAGTATCCGCGATCAAGTACACGCGGTGTACCCATACTTGCTGGCTTGTCTAGCGCTTGAGCGTAGGAACGAGTTTCGCGTTCTGTGGAAGCTAGACGAAGCCCTCCGTCCTGAATCGTCCTTTCGGAAGTATCAATGGAAGCACGAGGGCGAGGCTCGACATCAGCAGGGCGAACGAGCCACCCGTGTTGGCCTGCAGCATCGGGCTGAAGCCACTGCAGGTCGACGCCATTTCCAGTTTGGCTGGAACAAAAAATACCATGATAATCATTTAATTATTCATTTATTGGAATTAGTAATATCAGTTGATCCCCAGAGTCGAATAATCGAAAGTCCACTGTTAAAAATGTCATTAGTTTCAATAAACATTTATGTATGGTATTTACATTAAAAATGATAAACACTAATAGACTTATCTATTAATTTCAATTAATGCATATTAAAATCTGTCAGAAGTATATCAATATAATAGCCTTGTATATTGTTTATTGTACAAAAAATTCAATGAAGAAGTCAATTTAAACTCAAGAACGTTTATTAATCTTCATCAACTTTGTATATTGATTTTCAAATGCGTTTATGTAAAAAACTTCCAAGACAAGTTGATTAAAATTAAACGAAAATTTCTAACAGTGTCATTGATTCTTTTTTTTTTATTATGGGATGGTATTCATTGTACATACATTTTTTGTGGAAATTGAAATTATAACTTTCCCTTCATATACAATAAAATCATTGCAACAATCGATGAAAAATCTGAATTGCATCCTCAGTGATTTTCATTTTTAAAAAAAAATGGCATAACTCTTTTAAGAATGAGAAGTTCTTAAGATTTCCGTTTGAATATTTCTCAAAATCTTTCTAAAACACAGTATTAAAAGAAAATTACATTGAAATCGAAAAATTTAGGAAACTCTGAAAATATAGAAATCAAGCGAAATGAAAAAAACAAATGGCTTGAAAAATTTGGAGAGACACTTTTTTGGAAAAGCTGATTGAATAGACAATTTTCTTAGAAAACAAATTTTTTTATAAATTTTATACAGGAAAAAATTTTTGTGAAAAAATTCTTTTCTAAAAATTTCTACAGGAAATAGAATTTTATAAGAAAAACTTTTCCTATAATTTTTTATAAGGTTAACATTTAAAAAAAGTTATTCTTATAAGAAAAATTGTTCCAATGTTTTTTATCAGATACTCTGAGAGAAAAGGTTGTATAGGTTTGACTAAAATTGTGTCTGATTGACTAAAAAAATTTAGTCATATATGAACCTAATAGGAATCTGTTACCTTTGACTAAATAAAATTATTCATCTGCTCTGGGTCGGAACAACTGAATTATTAAGTCGATTGAATTTAATTATAAAGTTTATTTTAACGAGGTATTATTCAATTTTACTCGATATTTTTTGTTACTTCTACTTGCTGATTATTCAGACTAAAATTGAAGGTACAGTAGTTCCAGCAATGTGTTGTATTTCATGAACAAAATAAGTTTTTTGCATTCAAACACGAAGTTTTAAGATTGAAGTTAAAATGAAAAATATTTATTTATAGTATAAGCTCAAAAAAAAGTATAGCTCCTGGAGCGAGAATCTAGTTCGCCGCGCTATGCCGCAAAGTCGAGAGCCGTAGACTAGTAGCATTTCGAGCCGCGCGGTGCGGCATAGGTGAATTCCGTATATGCTGTTTTAATAGGGGTACTCCCTCCTTTGCGGCATAGGTAACGTGGCTATGCTACGCAGTCGTGGACGAAAGCTTCGCGGTATAGGAGATATCATAAATAGGCATAGGTGGAAGAGAAAAAAACTACGGCAAAAACTATGCCACGTATGGCTGATTTTCATATACTTTTTTTTTCAGTGCTCAAACATTTCATTCGCATTTTAGAAATTTTTATCAATTATGGCACTATATATAAAAAATAATCTGTATCTCTAAATTATATCTCTGTATGTAAATAATATCTAAGTAAAAACAATGAAAAAAATTATTATATGGCAAAACAAAGTTTTTTCATAATGACATTTACTTACATTATGTTAACGAAAAATTTCTTAAAAATAAAAAAACTTGATTTCTGAATCGACACGTAAAGCTGTAGTTGAAAGAACAGTAGTTTTCATCAAATGTGACCCGAAAACCTACCTATGGACCAAAACATCTTTTCGAGAAAAACGCGTTCAAAGTTTCTCGCCTAGAAGCAAGTAAAAGATCTATCCCTCGCTCTTTCCTTTTCTACTTTCATTCAACCGTAATAATGATTGAAATATGCGTGAGCTAATGGGCCTAGGAGAATGGCTGTGAATGCATCAAGCATCGTGGGCCATCCCCGAGGGACCACTGGACACACAAGAGCTGGGTGACCAGCTGGGTGACCAGATTGAGGAGGCTGCCTCCTCGAAATTTCCCTCTCTACTTTTTACCTGCACTCGGCTGAGCGAAATGCAGTGAGCTGTGTTAATCGGGGTCCATTCAGAGGATGTTTAGGGATTAAAAGCCATCAATATAG
>JAPYZL010072284.1:0-11930 GCA_030522825.1 Platygaster orseoliae | reverse complement strand
GGTCTCGAGAGTTTGCTTTGATTCTTTCAATCGCTCGTCCTGTAAAGTTTTCTTTTTGGATAGTAGGTCCCTTTTCTCAGATCGTGTCACATATGTGAACTGTAGGCCATAGTGTTTTTCTTATTGTTTTTCATCTAACACTTTATTACAATAACATATCACATGATAAATTTTAATCCTGTTTTCGCTATTAGTAATTAACCTGTCAGTTGTTTTGTCTCTGCAGGATGAAAAAGAATAGTTAAACAAATTAACGACATTTTTCTTGCCATTGTTTCAAAATCAATTACTAGTATAACTCGTAGTGTAATACATTGACGGTTTATTAATTCAATACTGAGTTCAGTGCTTTTGTATCTCACTTTTTTTATAAGGTTCTCTTGCATTTATATAATTTTAATCAATGTTTTTCATTAATTCTAGCGTTTATACATTGGAGATGTTCGGAGTGGAGGGGTAGAACTTTCGAAAAATTTATAAATTATCAATAGTTCGAAAATGCGCAAAGATGAAAAATAGTCGGCAAAATTTATTGATGAGTATATTAAAAAATGAAAATTACGAACATTTTATTTCGAAAATTTCAGTTATTCCGAACATTCTGTTAAAATTTGAAAAACGTCGAGAATTTTGCAGATCACAGGAATTTTAATATTGTAAAAATTTACTCATTTTTACGAATATCATCCATAATCTTCAACGATTACTATAATTCAGAAATTTCGTCACATTTAAGCAATTTAGCAAACCATAGAATTTTCGCGAAATTCATAAACTATCAGTAATTTAAAAATGCTTGGAGTCAGAAAATTTTAAGCGTTCTGAAAATTTGCAATAAAAAATAGTCGACCAAGTTTATTGATAAGTAGGTATATTAAAATTTAGAAATATTAACAAAGATGTTCAGACAATTTCAGCAATTTTGTTTCGATAATTTCGGTTACTTCGAGCAATAAGTCAAAATTTGAAGAATTTCGAAAATTTTGGAGATATTGATCGCTTTTTATATGGACCTTAAAGTGAAAATTTCGAATCCTGTAGAACTCGTTAATTATCGCGTGTATCGCGAAAGAATTTCTAATAATGTATTATGAAATTTCAACTAAAAATTACCATTCTCAATCAGGATATTTACTAATTATACTATCAAACTTGTTTTGATGTTGCGATATCATCATGAAACTAATTTATTATTTTGCTACATATGCCAATGAAATAAGCAGAAAATCCTCACATCAATTATTCAAATATTGACATCTCCGTTAAATTATATTTTCTCGCAGCTAAAACAAATTTCGAAAGTTTCCGTAAAAATTTGCCGCTATAGGTAGCTGCCTAGTTCGCCTGTTCGGTAAATCCGACCCAGACCAATTTCGTTTTTAAACAATTTAATTTTACTTATCCGGACTCGGGCAATTGAATAGAAGAATAGTTCAATCTCACACAACGTGGGCCATACCTCATATACATCAAAAATACACTCACCCCAGGAGCAGTGGCCACAACTCTGTACGGGTAAAGGTACAAATTGAGGCCAACTTTCTGAAAGACATTTTTGAAAATTCCAATGACTTGGAGCGCCAGCATATCCTGGCGAACGTCGTCGCCAACCTTGAAAATCGCGGCCTGCCAAGGATTCTCTTCCGGATATTCGATCTCGACCCTCGAATTAGCCGATACCGCCATCGCCACATTTTCGAGTTCTTTGATTCCGCAGCGGTAAACTTTGAAGCGAGCCAGGAACGGCGCTTTCGCCGCACTTGAAACCGAAAAATCGTCTTATTATTTCAAGAACAATTACTGACAAAATACCGTAACAGTTTTTTTTTTCAATCATTTCGAAATTATGCAAAAAGTAAATAAATACCTTTGCATTGGCGTTCCACTATTGTAATCTATGTCAATGACCATGGCTTCTGGATTCGAAGGCAGATAGCAACCAGACTGAACCTCAACCTTCCTTAGAGCCTCTAAACACGCGTTTTCGCGTTCAGGCCCTTTTGGGAACGGTCGAATTTCCCCAGAAATATTCGTGATTTTCTCAAAGAAGCTGAACTCTCTTTCATAAAATTGCTTTGCCGGACCAGAAAGGCCGTTGACGATGCTCTTGACCAGGGATTCCAAAACATCGTAAAGAACTGGATCTTTTTCCTGCTTTTCCTCGTCCATGTACATGTTGGTGTGCATGTTCCATATCAATTGATGCGCAACGACCTAAAGAAAGTTCAAATCAATAATTTTTGTGGGCCCTTTTTGAGACTGAAAAACCAACATTTCCGTCCGCGGATGGCAAAAAAATTACGTTTGATTTTTCACTTTGATAAGAAATAAATAAAAACCTGTGATCTTTTAGCAAGGTTCTTGATGAACTCGTTGACATATCCCATGGTATCGTGTCTCAAAGACTGAACTAATTGAGGAATGTAAAACAGCATCACGTCAGCTGGGTAACTTTCCAAAGTTTTTACAGCGTATTGGGCGGAAATCGGATGATGCGGGAATTGTCTCGAAAAGTACGAAAGTGCGATGATTGGTGACACTCGGGCCCAAGGGAGCATGTAAACCAGCTGAAAATTGTATTTTTTCTATACGTTAAAGATTAAACTTTTTTCAATTTCAAAATCCTGCAATTTCTAAATTAATTCAACTCATCCAGTTTCACTAATATATTCGTGATATAAAATTTTGGGTATTTGTGGAACCGAAATTCGAAAGTGTACTGTAAAATAGACAAGTTTTTACGTAAAGTATTTTTATTTATTATTGCTTTTACGTAGTTGTTAGTAAGAAAAAAAAAAAAAGAAATGTAAAGAATACGAGAGATTGTATAAAAAAATTCGGTGAAAAACCTCGGGAGCATCGTTGAGAAGCGTATCAGTAGTAACAAGATATTGCAGAGCTTCGGCGGCGTGAATGACCGGAGTTGGTTTCAACCTGACCAAACGACAAACTTCTTTGACGATGTTGTCCGATTTTCTCAAGCGCACTGGGAGGTACACCGCCAGAACCGGACTGATTTCCCAGGCGAGCCGAGTGTAGTCTCGCCATCGGTCGTTCATGGATTTCGCACGCCATTCGGCGATGCTCGTTTCGCCAGCCATTTGCAAATTTATACGACCCCCAGGATTATACCAAACCTGGCGATACCAAATTTATACATTTTTAATAGGGGTGTGCATGATAGAGAATTTCAAGGATCGATCAAGGTCGAAAAGTTTTATATGAGGTCAGGGCGGATCCAGAGTTTTTCGGGAAATTTTGAAAAACCCAGCGAATCTTTGAAAATTTCAGGAAACTTCGAAAAGTTCGGAAAATTTGAGTAATGACTAGAATTTCAAGAATGCTAAGAAGTTTGAGAAACTAGAGAATTCAGGAATTCCGAAAAATTTAGTTATTCCTATAACTTCTCAACTATAGAAATTTTGGGATCGTAGAGTACTTAAGGCATTACCTCCATGAATGTAGCTGAAATGGAAATTAGTTGCAGCTAGTTTCAGACTACGGCATTATTTACAGTAGTGGCAACATTGCATTGTGCATTATTGGGATCTGTTGGGATCCAAACTGGAGGCGGAGCCTATTCAAAATGGCGGAAAAGGGCCTGCATTTTCAAACAGTGAACATATGGGCTAGATAGGCAGAATCTGAGTTTTTCGCAGTAAAAAACGAAAAATGAGACTTCCTATCAAGAGCGTACGTGATTAACTGGGGTCAAATGAAGGTCATAGAAATTACAGAGAGGGGAGAAACTATTGAATGCTTATTTTTTGTACGGTTGCGGGATAATTAATGATTTTCCTTTCCCGCCAACTATCGTTCACGTCAGAGCATGTCGCTCTTCGGGAATTAAGTGCAAAAACGTATTTTATTAACTTGAGAGCCGAATTGATCGCTCGTCAGGTACGATTTTGTTTTTCAAATGCAATTGCTCGGCTGGAAAATAAGGAAAAAAAATGCAAACATACAGCTCCAACCTTGATATATTGCAACCAGGGCCGGATTTACCAATAGGCGAGAAAGGCCAAGGCCTAGGGCGGCAAATTTCGAAGGTCGAAGATTTAGTCAAAAGATTTAGTGATAAATTTCTTAAAAAAAAAAGGTCACCAATTTTTTTTATTGCTGATGACCTTTTTTTAGGAAATTTATTATGCTATGAGTCAAAGAGGGCGGCGTTTCATCCACTGGTCTAGGGCGGTACGGAAGGTAAATCCGGCCCTGATTGCAACCGGCAAATATAACCAAAATGTGCCAAAAGAAATACACTTTTAATAATAAATAATAATTACAAATCAGTTTCAATTATTATTATAATTTTTGTATTATTATTTATTATGTTCCGAATGCGTTCTGTGCAGAAACATAGTGAGAATCCGGTCGTGGAAATTTATGGAAACTAAGTTCCAGATTTTTTTGCGACTGGCTTTTGCAGCCAGGAACGTAGCACAACACTCTGTCATCACTTTTTTGCGAGTAACGTAATTTGGAGAACTCATTATTTGCTTAAAAAAATTATTTTCAAGTCACTTTAATGCCATTTGCATACAACTGCCATAGCTGTCAGATTCCACTCATAAAACTATGTGTAAACTTTGATAATTTTTTATTAAAAAACAGTATCGTAAAACAAGTTGTGATTTTGTCAGTGTAATAAGGACGCTACTATCTTTCAGTATAGTTTTTTTTTCATTAAAATCTTAAAGAGGATTCCAATTATGGAGGTAATACCTTAAGTATCTGTTGGTACAAAAAGTCTAGAATCGATAAATGCTGATTAATCATAGATTTTGGAAGTTTAGAGTAATGTCGAGACTTTTTCGAAATATTTGTGAAATTAACAATTTGACAGAAATAAAATGTAACAATCTTGTAGAATTACATTCTACAAGAAACAATTATAATCTAAAACAATTTCATTCTACATTTACTTTTTAAATAAAAAAGATTTAAGATAAAAAGGTGATCAGGATTTTACAAAATTTACAGATTTTTGCAAAAAGAAGTCTTGAAAAATTTAGGAATCGCAAAAATTTGGCACGCTCTAAAATTTCAGGAAAGCTATAAAATTCGGGAATTTTGAAAAGTTCGGGAAATCCCGAAAATGTTGAGAAATTTCGAAAAATCCGGGGAATCTTCGAAAAATTCAGGAAACCCCGATAAGTTTGGAAAATTTGGGTAATCACGGGAATTTCAAGAATACCGAATATTTCGTGAATCTTAAGAAGTTTGATATATAATAGTAAAGAATTCTGAAATTGAATATAAATGTAATGAACTCTCGAAAAATTTAGGAATCACAATAATTAATATAAATGTAATGAACATAAATGAAATGAATGTAAATGTAACAAAAATTGATGAAAATGTAGTAAATTCAGAAATAAAATGTAAATGTAATGCATTCCTGAAAAAATTAGGAATCACGAGAATTTGGCACGCTCTAAAAATTTCAGGAGAGCTCTAAAATTCGAGAATCTTGAAAAGTTCGGGAAATCACGAAAAATCCGGGGAATCTTCGAAAAATTCAGGAAACCCCGAAATGTTCGGAAAATTTGAGTAATCATGGGAATTTCAAGAATCCCGAATATTTAGAGAATACTGAGAAGTTTGGGAATCTAGAGAATTCAGGAATTTTGAAATATTTAATAATTCCGATAACACCTCAACTCTAGAAAATTTGGGATCGTAGAGTACTTAAGTATCTATTGGTAAAAAAAGTCGAGAATCGATAAATGCTGATTAAGAATAAATTTTTGAACCTCAGAGTAATATTGAGATTTTTTGCAATATTTGTGAAATGAACAATTTGACAGAGATAAAATGGGTATCAGATTTTCGAAAATTTACAGATTTTTGGAGAAAGAACTCCCAAAAAATTTACAAATCACAAGAATTTGGTACGCTCTAAAATTTCAGAAAAACTATAAAATTCGGAAAATCCCGAAAATGTCGGAAAATCCCGGGAATCTTCGAAAAATTCAAGAAACCCCGAAAAGTTCAGAAAATTTGAATAATCACAGGAATTTCAAGAATCCTGAGAAGTCTGGGAATTTAGAGAATTCAGGAATTTCGTAAAATCTAATAATTCCGATAACTCCTCAACTCTAGAAATTTTGGGATCGTAAGGTACTCAAGTATGTATGTATTGGTACAAAAAGTCGAGAATCGATAAATGCTTATTAGTTCTAGATTCTGGAATCTTAGGAATATCGTTTACAGTACTAGTAGCGTTATGAGCATCATAACACTACCGTTTCACTATACGAAAATGCTCATAACGTACTCGTACTGTAAAATATCGTACATTAAGATAATTGTTCAAGAAAAAATTCTTCTGAAGGTAAGATTATCTTTATTTTCTAATTTAAAAAATTAAGAATGTTTAATATCGTTAAACCTTCAAAAATTTCATGAAACCATTTGTTATATTCTCTAGATCTCAGTAAGTACATTTCTTAAAATTTTGACATTTACATCTTTTAACATTTGAATTTTCGAATTTTTCTTCATATTGAATTTTCGTGTTTTAATTTACCTACAAAAAATGCTCATACGTAAAAATTATTAGTAATAAAAAAAAACATTCAAACAATGACAAAAAAAGTCTTAATTTTTCCAAGAAAACTCACCAACAACATTTCGATTTCCACAGCCAAAAAATCCAAGATAAGGTTCCGTTTTTTGATGTAATCTTTGACGTAGTTATTTCCAGCAATAATGCGTTTGTTGCGGTTGCTTCTTTTACTGAGAGTATTGGTGCTGACGGACGGCGGAATCGTACTGCCCATCCAATTCGTTGGCAGAGACCTTCCCATTTCACTCCCTGTAGGAGTCGTGGCTCCCAAACTATCGCTCAGTTTCACCATGCTCGCTGCCGTACTCAATGGTTGTTCCGCTGTCATCATTTGTGGAATCATTTCGAAATCACCGTCTTTGCTTTTCATTTTCAGATACTTTTTATCGCTGTGCATCGCCTGAGAAAAAAAAAGTACGTTCTTTAACTAGCGTGGAAAATTTTCGTAAAAGTTCGCAATTCTTCTTCTTCTTTCACTTCTTTTGATTTCCAAGTCCCTCATTATATTTTTTATTTTTCTTAAAAAACGGAAGTTTACTTGAATAACAATGTGTTTAAATTGAATTTTAAAATTCTTTGTACTATATTGTATTATATTCAGATTTTTCGGTAATATTTTATGCACTAGTTTCTTTTATGGTTTTATGGTTTCAACAAGGAACCATAAAATACAATTTTATAACACAGTTTTTTTACCTGCCAAAAACTTATCAAAGTTTTTATGTCCTCTCGAAGTTGGTCGGTATCTTGAGCAGGAGTTTGACGCTCGCGACAAAAGTAGTCGAGACAGTTACGATAAATCCTTTCGCGAAGAACATTCTTTGGCAACGATCGACTACACAAGAGCAATTTGTGTTTTAATAAAACATGAACACTTCAAGTTAAATTAATAAAAGATTTAGGAATTTCGATTTCTCGTATTTTATTTTAAGAATTTAGTTTCACCTAGATAAAACGTCGCCTTGCAAAAGTAAAAGGCCACAGGATAAAAGTTTGAAACGAGCTCCAACAGCAGCTACATGACGATTTAGGTGCAATTCGTCATTCATGCTCCCAACTGACATGGACAACGAACGATGAAGTAACATTGCTATCATCTCCACCGTGTCCTGAAATAATTATTTAATGTTCTAAATAACTATTAATTTTCTGAAATTGAAATGCTGTTTGTTTTAAAATTCATTTTGCTGGATATTTTTGAATAGAAAATTATAATAAATAAAAAAAAACTGAGTGCAAGAGAAAGTTTATATTGTTCAAAAGTAAAAATAATGCATCAAAAACAAAGTATATATACATGACATCCTACCTGACAACAGTATTTGGCAGTTTCGATGAGTTCAATGATGAAAGTAATCAAAATGTCATGAGGTTTGACATCGGGCGCATTAGGGCCAATATCGCAACCTTCGGAAATCGCCAGTGGATCGACAGATTCGTCGTCTGGGGCGAAAAGCCCCATTCTGTTGTCAACAGTGTACTGCCAAACTGCGAGCATTCCTTGTAATAGGCTAAGCTTCAAATCTGGTCGAGCTGTCAAAATCCATTGCCAGCATTCCACCGCTGTTATCACAGTAGAGTTGGTAAAAAAGCTCGCAAGGGAAAATGTTACTACGTGTAAAAGTTGCTCGTGTATTCCTGAAAAAAATTCATCATGATAGTTATTGAATAACGCTTCATTCTTATTCTTCATAATTTTCATCGTTTTTGATCCTTTGGTGCTGAATAAATGAACAACTTATTTTGTGTTTCTTGTCCTCTAAAAACAAAAACCAAATAAAATTGTTCAAAAAGGTATATGGATTTTTCTCAAAGAATTCGTTACATCAAAAGAAAGCGGTGGTTTTTGGTCTTATAGAACATCATTTTTCATAAGAAAAATGAAAATTCGTCATGAAGATATTCAGGTCCGGATTTGAGTATTTGGCGCCCCTAGGCAGTTTTGAAAATTGCCGCCACTCCCCCCCCCCCCCAACACACACCCATGTTCTAAGAAAAAAAATTTTCATTCAGTGAATTGAAGAATTTTATAAATTTCGAGGCTTCCATATATA
Source organism: Platygaster orseoliae (assembly GCA_030522825.1). NCBI lineage: Eukaryota > Metazoa > Arthropoda > Insecta > Hymenoptera > Platygastridae > Platygaster > Platygaster orseoliae. Next base: position 3,305 of record JAPYZL010072284.1, on the reverse strand, counting down.
TTTATAAAAATTAAAAAAAAAAAAATATAGGAAAATTGTAAATATGTAAAAATATGGAAAATTTGGAGATTAAGATGTTTTGTGCAAATGAGTAATTAGAAAACTAACGTTATTTAGAACATTTTAAAAAATTTTGTTATTTCATTTAAATTTTTAAAATTTCATAAAAAATGTGATTGATAAGGGAAATTCAAAAAAACAGACATTTGAAAATCTCGGAGATTGCAAGAATTTCAATATTGTAAAAACGTGTTGATTTTTATAAATACCATTCATGTTCTTCAATGATTACTAAAACTAAGAAATTTCGTCACATTCAGAATATTTTTCAAACTATAGAACTTCCGCGAAATTCATAAATTATTTGTAGGTGGAAAATGCTCCGAGTTAGAAAACTTTAAGATTTATGGAAATTTCAAGCGTTCTGAAAATTCGAGACAATGAATAGTCGATAAAATTTATAGATAAGTATATTTAAATTTAGAAATTACGAAAATAAAGGTGTTTTGATAATTCCAGCAATTTTATTTCGAAAATTTCAGTTATTCCGAACATTCCGTTACAATTTAAAAATTTCGTAAATTTCGGAGATTTTCAATAATTTCAATATTGAATTGCAATATTGTAAAATTGCATGAATTTCAATACTGTAAAAATGTACTGATTTTTATGAATATCATTCATATCCTTCAATGATTACTAAAACTCTGAAATTTCATCACATTTAGAATATTTTTTAAGCGAAAGTACAACCGCAAAATTCATAAATTATCCGTAGTTAGAAAATGGTCCCAGTTGGAAAATTTAAAGATGTATGGAAATTTTAAGCGTTCTGAAAATTCGACACAAAAAGTAGTCGATAAAATTTATTAATAGATATATTAATATTAAAAAATTACAAAAATAAAGACGTTTCGACAATTTCAGTTATTTCAAACATTCCGTTAAAATTCTAAAAATGTCGTTAATTTCGGAGATTGCAAGAATTTCAATACTGTCGAAATTTACTCATTTTTCTGAATATCATTCATATTCTTCAATTGACACTAAAACTCCAAACTTTTGTCACATTTAGAATATTTTTCAAACGATAGGACTTTCTCAAAATTCAAAAATTATTAATTGTTTGAAAATGCTTGGAATTGGACAATTTTAAACGTTTCAAAAATTCCAGACAAAAAATGGCCGATAAAATTTATTGATAAGTATATTAAAATTTAGAAATTACGAAAATAAACTTGTTTCTATAATTTTAGCAATTTTATTACGAAAATTTTAGTTATTCCTAACATTCCGTTAAAATATAAAAAATGTCGCAAATTTCGGAGATAGTATCATAAAAATTTCAATATTTTAAAAATTCACTCATTTTTATAAATGTCATTCATATTCTTCAGTGATTATTAAACTCCGAAATTTCGTCACATTTAGAATACTTTTCAAATGAAAAATTTATTTTTTATGGAAATTCAAAGCGTTTTGAAAATTTCCAATGAAAAATAGATAACAAAATTTATTGATAAGTAAAATAAAATTAAGAAATTATGAAAATAAAAATGTTTCGACAGTTGCAGCAATTTTACTTCGAAAATTTCAGTAATTTCGAACATTCCGTTCAAATTTGAAAAATGCCGAAAGTTTTGAAGATGTTTCCTGTTTTTTAAATGGACCTCAAAATGAAAATTTCGAATCTTGTAGAATTCGTTATTCTCAGTCGTACGTAACGTGTAGTTTGAAAGAGTTTCTAATGATGTGTTATGAAATTTCCATTAACAATTACAATTCTTAATTAGGACTTTTACTTATTATACTACCAAACTTGAGATTATGTTGCAATGTTAACATGGGACTAATTTATTATGTTGCTATATACACCAACGAAATAAGCAGAAAACCCTCACATCAGTTATTCAAATATTAACATCTCTGCTAAATCCTATTTTCTCGCAGCTAGAATAAATTTCGAAAAGTTCCTTCAAAATTTACTACTCCTCAATTTTTTTTCGCCACAGACAGGTGCCTAGTTTTCCTGTCCGGTAAATCCAGCCATGAATATAGTTTCCTAATGAGAATCCAATAAAAAACCGAACGCTTGAAGGCAAAAAACAAAAAATGAGTTTTCCGTTCATTCGGTGGTGAAGAATAAAAAATCATGAGAATTATGATTTTTCCCCCACATGCATGTTTTCGGGTTTTTTTGCCCTCGGAAAGTATGTCTAAAAGTGGTCTTTTTTGCCCTAGGTTAAAAAAACTGACAAACACCCTCAAACATGCATGTAGGAAAAAAATATCCTAGCAGTCTTTTTTTGCTCTAATAATCTTTCAATACTCGTTTTTAACATTATTCTCGCAGGTAAAAAAATACTACTTTTAGCCCCTTGATGCATAATATACTATTCTTCAAAAATAACGTTCTGTCCAGCTCTATGCAATTTCCTATCCTTTATGATTTCTCATTTTCATGCCGGCCACGACCACCGGTGGCGCCACCGGTGTAGACATGAATGTGTACCACCACAAGCATGCAGTGCATTCGGTCACAATGAGTCATTCTATCGTTCCTGGTTGTTTAATTGAATTAATATTAATGTAACATATAGTTTCCGCATTAAACAAGCTAAATTTTGTATTCAAATTCAACTCTCTAAAAACTTAGGAGAGGCTTTTTGAAAGTAGGAGAAAACAACAAAAGTAGAAAAACCGCAAGTTGCAAAGGGCTAGTTCTGTCTAAGAAAATTTCCTCCACATAAAAAGTTTTTTAGGTTGCAGTGGCAAAGAAACGTACCAGGAATGGAAATAAGAAGCGCGGTGGCGCTCCAAAGTGCTGTGTGAAACTTGGCACTATCCTGCTTTTTGCAGGCAGAAGAAACGATTTCTGTCAGAGTTTTGACAACCATATTTCTCCCGTCTTCTACAGCTTCTGTAGTCGGGGATTTACCATGAGCCAGTTTCAAAACACCATCCACATGACCAGCATACCATGATCTCTTAGACATCATTAACAGAAGTGACGAACTCGCTCCTTTCGAACGAGGTTTCTTGTCCAGAGAATTTGTCTAAACATTATATTCATTCATTAGATTCATCCTGAGTTTTTGAGCAAGAAAGATTTCGTTTGTCGAATTGGAGAACTTGAATTTTTTTATCAAAAAAAAAAAAAACTACCAAGCTTAAGACCTTGCGCGAGAAGTGAAACTTTTTAAATTATTCACGGAGTGTGAAACTTATTTAAGATTGAATGACACGTTTAAAAAAACTTTACACTGGAACCACGATATAAGACATATAGGTCCAACTTTACACTG